>JASVEL010003435.1:0-33393 GCA_032618575.1 Nicotiana noctiflora | reverse complement strand
GCTTTCCCTTCTTCCCAAATCACATCACACCCTTCATAGGCGACACCCGAAGCAATACACGCTCACCAACCATGAATGCCAAATCACGAACCTTGCTATCGACATAGCTATTTTGCCTGGACTGAGCTATACAAAGCCTATCCTAAAGGATCTTGACCTTGTCCAAGGCATCCTGAACCAGATCCTTACCCAACAACCAAGCCTCTCCCGGCTCAAACCATCCAACCGGAGACGACACCGCCTAAAATACAAAACCTCATAAGGAGGTATTTGGATACTCGACTGGTAGTTGTTATTTTAGGCAAACTCCGTTAAAGGCAAAACTGATCCCACAAGCCTCCAAAGTCAATGGCACAAGCTCGGAGCATATCCTTTAAAATCTGAATAGTTCGCTACCACTGCCCGTCCATCTGGGGATGAAATGTTGTGCTCAACTCAACCCGTGTGCCCAATTCACGCTGAACTGCTCTCCATAAATGCGAGATAAACCGTATACCTAGGTCCAAAATGGTAGACACGGGTACACCATGAAGGCGATCAATCTCCCGGATATAGACCTCAGCTAACCTCTTTGAAGAATAGGAGACTACCACAGGAATGAAATGTGCTGACTTGGTCAACCTATCAACAATGACCGATACTACATCGATCTTCTTCCGAGTCTGCCAAAGTCCAACAATGAAATTTATAGTGATCCGCTCCCGCTTCCATTCGGGAAGCTCAATCCTTTGAAATGAACCATCGGGCCTCTGATGCTCGTACTTAACTTGCTGACAATTCAAACATCCTTCTTCATTCTCCGCCATCAAATATTGCCACAAATTCTGATACATCTTCGCGGTGCCAGGATTAATAGAGTACCGGGAGCTTTGGGCCTCCTCTAAAATCAACTCTCGGAGTCAATCCACATTAGGCACATTAGCCACTGCTACTAGTATTTTATTAGTCGTGTCATTGTTCTAACTAAAGCTCTCATATCCAAATTGTTTGTGTTCCTATAGAACGAAAAGCAACCGACGAGAAATTTGGACTACCTCTAGCTCAGAAGACCGGACTCTCTCAATATGTAAAACCAATACTTTGCAGCTACTTCTTTCTTACCATTTTCTCTAACTAGCAAACCAAAAATGAATCCTTCTACAACACAAAAATTTGAACTCAACCAAGACAGTGATCCACCGGACATAGGGGCTATGCAAATAGATGATCGGAATAATACCCATAAGCCTGCAACTTTCCTTCAAACCCTGCTCTTAGATAAAAATCTTAATCCTACCAAAACTACTCAAAAACTTATTGATCCTCCTCCAACTCTGACTGATGAAATAATTGATAACACTGATGAGAAATATAACTTCATACCTATCTCTGCATCGGATAAAAATCATTTATATGAACCTTGGCGATATTCTATTATCATAAGTTATTCGGTAGAAAGATTGCTCATCATATTCTTAAGCATAAGCTTATAGCTCTATGGAAGCCTACTGAAGAACTTCCCCTTATTGACTTAGGTTCATATTTTTATCTTATAATATTTCAGCAGGAGGAGAACATGGTTAAAGCACTTCATGGAGGTCCATGGTTCATTCTTAATCACTTTCTCTCAGTTAGACGTTGGGAGCCGAAATTTGTTGCTTCAGCAACGCAACTCACTTATTCTGCTTTATGGGCTAGATTACTTGAACTTCCTACGGAGTTCTATGATTTAGATATATTACAGAGAGTAGGAGCAAAGCTAGGAAAACTTCTTAAAGTGGATTCATGCACATCGTCGACAACAAGGGGTAGATATGCTAGAATTTGCATTGAAGTACCACTTGAAAAGCCTCTCAAGACACATGTTAATCTGGGTCATCATAGACAAATGATTCAATATGAAGGGCTTAATCTATTATGCACTACTTGTGGGCGTTTTGGCCATGAAAGATAACTTTGTTCAGAAAAAGCTTCTTCAACCATGGATAATAGTTCTACTTCTCAGCAAATAACTTCAACTACACCAAAACTTAAGGAGTGGACTACTGTGAAATTTCCCAAAAAGAAAAATAACACAGCAAGGTTTTCCAAACCTACAATGAACAAAGAGGCGGTAGCAGATGCATCACCTTCTCAGCGAAATGGACCAGGTATGTACCCTAATCCTGTTCCTTTTTTGGGCTGGCCCATTACTAATAGTCAGAAGACTGCCACAAATAATTTTGAAAGCTCAAATTTAGCCTATTTGGACACTAATACTGAAGCTCCAATTACCCAGTCCATTAGTCCAATTAGAAATGGTAGAGAAGAGAGCCCAGTGCCATATCACGCAGGGATAGATACCCAAGTCAGGCCTATTATTAACACATTACAGTTGACACCTCCTTCTACAAGTCTAATAGAAGCTTCTATTAATACTATCTCTACACAAGATTTTTACAGCCCAATCCAGGTGTCATAAACAACGCATCGACCTCTTACCTAGTTCAGCCACATAAGATTTCTTATCCACATCATGCATCTGCCACATCTACACACCAACTAAATCCAAACACTTCATCTTCACCTTTGTCTCTTAGTGACACATCAGTTACCTTGCCAATCAAAACTAACCCTTTTCTACATGCTACAGTACATGTAGCCGCTCAAATTACCCAACCAAATTTAGTTAACACAAACACTCCTAATGATTACTCTTCAGGTGATCTTCACCTGTACTCCACGAAATCTCCTTCATTATCACCTACTAACCTATCTCCCTTAGAACCTCTACATAATCTTGCACTTGATAAGTGACCTCCTCATTTACCATCTATCACTCTTATCAAGCCTCTTAATTCAAATAATGTTTCGACCAACCTTTCCAAGCATCAGTCACTACATGACCATGCAGGACAATATATAGGAGAACAACTAACTTTTCAACCTACCACGGCTGATCATGCAGGGACCTCAGTTACCTCACATAACCTCTCCGATGGTTTACACCTCTCAAATAATCTCTTCCAATCTCCCTCTGGAATCATGGCTGGAGATGGGGTTACAAGGGTATGCTCTGACCTTCACGATGGAACTCAATGGACAAGAAGTGATCCTTCTAATTCAAAACCTATCTCACTTAGCAGAGATTATGACAGAGGGCATGCGTCTGGGGATGGAAGCTTACACTATGAACAACTGGTTCACAACTCACACACCTTTTCCTGTACACAATCATCCACTTTCACCACCTCATCAATGGAGTTACCCCATGAATCCATCCAACCTGCATGAGAATCTAGTGATCAATCTAATGTCATTCTACCCTCCTCACCACATGGGACAAGTGTTTGCTCCATGGTTCCAGGATCTGAACTTCTTCAACCCACTATCTCTTTATGCGAGCCTACTCAGTCCAATGGACAATTTCAGTCCAATGGAATCTCCACCTCACACACCACTTCACTTACCACACGCACTAGACAGTCCAACAAGACAGGAAGTAGCAGAAATTCTAGCAGAAATGAGGGAAACAAGGACAGAGTTTTGGTGGCTCAAGGGGATCCTCATGTATGACCTAAAAGAGCAGTTCGAAAAAAAGTTTGTTCTAAAATGTCCACCAGATCTAGTGTCATGCAGCTTAAACTTTCGTCAACCTCTCAATCCACTGGTAGGGAGATTTTCGATGGTTATCATTCCAACTCTAAGACAAACAACTCAGATGATGATTCAGGAGGAGACTACAATACCAATCTCTCCAATACTACCAGTTCAAGCTGACCAAATACAAAACCCTAATTCTCTTATGAAATTTCTTCTATGGAATTATAGGGGTTCACATAATCCAGAATTTAGGAGACACTTTAGGTCTTTGTTAGACAATCATAGGCCAATGTTAGTTATCACTCTACACTAAGGGATGACTTTAATTTCACTTACATGTCACAAGTTCCAGCAAATGGTCTTATAGGGGGTTTAGTGGTTCTTTTGAAGGAGGAGGGTATCAGGGTTACTAAAGTGAAGGCTTTCAGATCAAGAAATTCACTGCATGGTCCAGGTTAGTTCTACTAATTCTCCTTGGTTGTTATCTGCCATATATACCGGCTCTAGTGATTATTCTAAATCTATTCTTTGGGATAGTTTAAAAGATTTGCATGATAATCAAAATATACCTTGGTTATTAGGAGGTGATTTTAATGAAGTTACTTCTTATAAAGAAAAATTTGGTGGTCTGCCGATTAAAAATAGTAAAATAGATAAATTTGTGTCTTGTTTAAATTATTGCAAACTTGTGGACCTAGGCTTTCATGGAAGTAGATTTACATGGACCAATAAACGTAGAGTAAATCATACAATTTTAGAAAGACTTGATAGATTTTTGGCTAATTATAAATGGTTGATAATGTATCCTGAAACAGAAGTACATCATCTACCTTGAACACACTCGGATCACTGTCCAATTTTATTAAATATCCAGCCAAATGTTAAAATTCATAATAAAATATTTTGTTTTGAAACTATGTGGACAACTCATCCTCAGTTTCAAAATTTAGTACTCAATGTTTGGTCAGGAAATCATACTTTGCCTTACACTACAATAATATTCCAACAAGCTGCTATACATTGGAACAAACATCACTTTGGGAATATTTTTCATGATAAAAGGAAAATTCTAGCTAGACTAGCAGGTATTAAAGCTTCTATGCATTACCCTACTAGTAGTTTCTTACAAAACTTAGAAATTGATCTTACATTGCAATACAATTGAATTTTATTATTAGAGGAAGATTTTTGGAAGTTAAAATCAAGAGTTAATTGGTTAAATCAAGGAGATGCTAATACTAAGTTTTTTCACATGACTACTTTACATAGGATGAGAAGAAATCAAATTTTTAGTCTTCGTGATATGGTAGGTAATTGGATTTCCAATCAAGAGGAGTTGGAAAAACATATTCTGGATTTTTATAAATCATTATTCACTACTGATCATCACACCACTCCTAATAAGTATCCTGACCTTGTTAATTATAATATAACTATGCAAGACAACGAACTTCTGAATAAACCTGTTACTAATCAAGAAATTAAGGATGCTCGTTTTAGTTTTCAACCTCATAAAGCTCCGGGACCTGATGGTTTACATCCTTTTTCCTACCAGAAATATTGGATGGAAATGGGTCGTAAAGTCACTTCTTTTTGTCAGGAAATTTTCCTCACAAAAATTATACCTTAGGAGCTTAATAAAACTTTTTTATGTCTAATACCTAAAGTTCAACATCCTACTACAATTCATCAATATCGTCCAATTAGTTTATGTAATACTTATATAAGTTAATCATAACAATTATTGCTAATAAATTAGTCATTAATCAAATCATAGGTCCAACTCAATCTAGTACTCAACCTGGTAAACGGGCCTCTGATAATGCGATAATAGTACAAGAAATATTAAATTACTTTAGACTTACAAAAGGTAAGACTCAGTATATGCTTCTAAAATTAGATCTTGAAAAGGCTTTTGACAGACTAGAATGGTCTTTTATAAGAAGTACTCTTCAATTTTTTAATATGTCACCTTATATAATTAGTTTAATTATGTCATGTGTCTCAACGACTTCTATATCTATACTGATTAATGGATCTAGTATCCCATACTTTACACCATCAAGAGGTATTCGTCAGGGCCGTCCGCTTTCATCATATTTATTTATAATATGTATGGAAATGTTGTCTCGTAGTATTTCCTTATCAGTGATTTATTTACAGTGGGCTCCTATTAATTTGTCTAAAAAAGGTCCTGAACTTTCCCATCTACTATTTGCTGACGATATTGTGTTATTATCCAAAATTACTACTAAAAGTTTCCATGCAATAGTTGATGTATTAAATCATTTTACGGCATGTTCAGGTCATAAAATAAATTTTGACAAGTCTAAAGTTTTCTTCTCTAAAAATTGCTCACTAAGGAATAAAGAATTTATTAAAGAGACTATTTTATTGGAAGGTTCTTCTTTTGGGAAATATCTAGGATTCCCTATGTTCATAGGTAAACCAAAACAGGGAGATTTTCAATTTCTTTTGGACAATTTTAAGAATAGACTAGCAGGATGGAAAACGAACTTCTTAAATTTGTCCGGTCGTTTAACTTTAATAAAATCAACGCTTAATAATCTTCCGAATCATGTTATGCAATACATACAAATTCCAAAACAAATTATTAAGAAACTTGAGCAATATCAACGGAATTTTCTTTGGGGTTCCACAAAGGAAAGAAAGAAACTTCATTTGATAAATTGGAATTTGGTTACTAAATCCAAGATTAATGGAGGTCTTGGGATCCAAAACTTATCTACTAAAAATGATGCTTTAATTGCTGGCCTTGATTGGAGAATATTCAATAATCCACATTCTATGTGGGCAAAAGTACTTATTAATAAATATTCACACAAATAATCATACTCTACAAATTCAAGAACTTGGAATAATGTTATAAATGGCTGGAACCATTGTCAGAAGGGAATACAATGGAAAATAGGTAATGGGAAAAACATTAAGGTTTGGTATGATCCTTGGCTTAAACAGGGAACTACATTACGTTCCTTAATACAAGGTCCTCTATCTATCCAAGATTCTAAGATAACCATTGCTCAAATGATGTCTCCTTCAGGGTGGAAAAAAGATTTACTCTCCTTTGAATTAACTAATAATATTAATCAATTAATCGATGCTATTTATATTTCCTTTAATTATCCAACACCAGACTCTATTTACTGGGCTTTAACTAATACAAACAAGTTTTCAATCAATTCAATTTTTAAATGCCTTAGCGCAGATGATATCAAATCACAAGACACTGGTATATCAAATTTTAATTGGATTTGGTCATTACCTATAAATCCTAAGTTAAAAGGTTTTCTTTGGCTTATTAGTCATAATAGGTTATCATCAAATAGCTTCTTAACTCGGATTAAAATTAAAGATGATGCTATTTGCAATTTTTGTTTGAAACAGGAGGAAACCTTAAAACACATTTTCTTAAACTGTGTTAATGTATAGTGATATTGGTACCATTTATGTTTAACTCCATTAGTTAATTATGTTAGTCAACAGTGTAACAGTCTTAATTGGCTACATTATCTTCTTTTTAATAATAAAACATTACTTCCTTTCCATATTATCCCTCTAACATTCTTACCCTATAGTTTATGGAATATTTGGTTAACTCGTAATGATAATCTTTTAATAACAAAACAAATAGTATTCCGTTTGACAAAATTACTAAACAAGCAGCGGAGTTCGTTTATTTAACATCATTTCACCCTAAGAGCTTCAAGAAGCAAAGGGTTTATAAGGACTGTTAATGGTATCCTCCTGTACTTAATTACTACAAGCTTAATACGGACGGAGCTTTTTCAAACACCTCAGCTGGAATGGGAGGGGTAATACATAATTCCAATGGTGATTGGATTGTAGGTTTTACTGGACCAGTACCACACATATCTCCTATTCTATCAGAATTATATGCGTTAAAAAATGGTTTAAAAATTGTCTATGAACTTGATCTTAAACCTATACAAGTAGAGGTGGATGCAAAGAATTTGCTTGCTTTATTAAACTCTTGAAATATTGCTTTTTCTAACCTTGTGGAGGATTACAGGTTCTACCTGGACAGGTTAGATAAACCGGTGCTCAATCATGCGTACAGAGAACAAAATAGGGTAGCAGGTCAATTAGCTAAGGAAGGACATTAGTATGGGATAATTTGCAAGCCAATAATTTTTGTTAATGCTCCCGATTTTGTTATGCTACATTTTGTATATGATAAGGCTGGCTGTACCGATATTCAACCAAGCCGGTTGACTACTAGTTTGATTAGTAATAGTACTAAGACTAATATAAATATAAGGGTGAATGTAAATGGATGTCATGATGATAATTCCAATAGAATAACCATGACAACAGTATATCTTAGTACTGATAATTCCAATAGAATAACCATGACAACAGTATATCTTAGTACTGCTTTGTATGTACTGCTTTTTACGATAATAACAAATCTGTTCGCATTGTTTAAACTTTTATATAGTATAAGTTATCTTTCTCGCCCAAAGAAAAAGAAAAGCAACCGACAGAAAAACTCATAATTTTAGAAAAGAAACCAATTCATTCATTATGACGCCTCCACTATCCAATAACTATATACAACATAATTAATTGTGTCAAAAAAAAAAAAAAAAAAGAGGAAAAAGTAAACGGATTCATGATGAAGCTTTGCCTTGTTGCACTACGGCCAAGCTCGTCCATGTGAGATCCAAATAAAAAGAAATGGAAATTATCTAACTTGAAGTACTTGATCTTAAATAAGTAAAAGATCTTTCTCCTGTATTGTCCTTTTCCGTCCCGCAAAATAAATTTAACGGCGACTTAACAGACTTAACGGACTTCAGCAGACTCTTCGGCTGTTTCTCACCCTTTGACGAACCGGGATCTAGAGAACATAGGCGGAGTCGGTAGAAACCGGAGTTTGCTTAAACGACCATCCGCCGGTTCTAACCTGTATCCCTTAGTTGAACTTCTCGCTGGAGAAAAGGCTACGGCACCATTGGAGGCCCTACTCAAGCTTAACCGGCCCTCCTCCGTTTCGAATCGGTACCCCTTAGTTGAATTTCTCGCTGGAGAAAAGGCTACGGCGCCATTGTAGGCCCTACTCAAGCTCAAGTCTACCAATCTTTTACGTACATCATCAGGTAACCTTAGAGTAAACCTCTCAAAATTTTCACTAGGTTGAATCAACGAGTGACCCGTCGAGTGAGATCGACTGAACATCCCAAAAATCTTTGGCCTTCTCGGTGTTGATTTTGGTGCAAGATGCCGAAAATCGGGTGTCTTACTTCTCGCCTTATTTGGCGTATGACTATGATAGGGCGATGTTTGAGAAGACTGGTTTATTACTTCTTCTAGTGCTGGATGTGATACAACGTCTGAGCTGACATTTTGAGACTCAACGTCATCTGTTTCTTGAATTGATTCTTTCGGTTTACCAGCAGGTTTTGTTTTGAGATTTGCACGGCAAACTGGGCAAGTGGTACGAAAGGCAAGCCAAGCATCAATACATTCAGGATGGAACACGTGGCAACAATTAGGAAGAAGGCGGAGAGTATCTTCATCTTCGAACTCGTTTAGGCAAACAGCACATTCTAGGATAGATTTGCCTATCTTTTGGGCTTTGACATCGGAGTATACAAATACCGGCAAAGTTTCGATGATATTAGGCTCAAGCCCACGGGAAACCGGTCGGTGCCGAAAGAAGTAAAAACCCATTGATTCGTCAAAGGAATCAGGGCTCATACGACGTATATATATGAAGATAACTGTTATCAAGAATAAGACAAGACAAGCGAGTAATATCGCTAACGTTGGGCTGATTCCAACATTTGAGTTCAATGGGCGTGTCGCTGAGACAGTGCCAGTTTGTGACATGACACAAAATAAGCACAAGAGAAAACAGAATAGATTTCTCCTATGCTTCATTTTCCTCAAGAATTGGTGTCAAAGAAAGAGGAGATGGATAGTTGTAAAGGCAAAAGATGGTTGCTTGAGTGAGAGAAAAAGCGAGGGGCAAATGAATATAAAAGGGAAAATATTGCAGGCAGTTGGAAGTCACACTTCACAGGTTGGCTTTTTAAAGAAAATTGCTGAAAGATATATATATAACAAAGAAAAGCCGTGCGTTTGAGAGAATAATAGTAATAATAATATTAACCTGAGTTAAGGTTGTAATTATTAATCAAATAAATCTTGTCCCTTAAATTGTGAAGGAGGAACGTGCAAGCTATTCATGGCCCAACCGAGAAATAGAGTGATGGCTCGCTGCATAGGAGCCGATCCAACAACAACAATAACTATTCAGTATAGTCTTACAGGGTGGGGTCTGGGGAGGGTAATATGTACGCAGGTCTTACCCCTGCCCGATAGAGCAGGGAGGCTATTTCCAATTGACCCTCGGCGCAAAGACAAGAAGAGGAAAGAAAAGAAAAAAAATTAAAACAAAAACAAAAGAAAAAGGACAAGCATTAGTGATGTTAGCATAAATCACATAAATATATGAGTAAACAAAGACAAAAAATAACCCGACATATAGAAGGACAGGATACACAGGAACAAAACATAGGGCATTAGTAAAACCTTACAATAAGAAAATGGTATGCCATACAATATATCAAGCCTATATGGTTAAACCCCACACCCCGGTCCTATCCCGCGGAAGGAGAGCGTGTAATACTAGAAGTCCCTACCCTGCAATCTTGATACTAGACCTCTAGGTGTTCCTATCAAGGGGCATGTCCTCGGAAATCGCATGATAGCCATATCATGCCTAATCACCTCTCCCCAATACCTCTTGGGCCTCCCTCTACCGCGACACGCGCCAACCACCGTCAGCCGCTCGCAACTCCTCACAAGGGCATCGGGACTTCTCCTCCGCACATGCCCGAACCACCTGAGTCTCGCTTCTCGCAGCTTCTCATCCACAGGGGCCACCCCCCACCTTCTCTCGAATAACTTAATTCCTAACCCTATCCAACCTGGTGAGCCCGCACATCCACCTGAGCATCCTCATCTCTGCGACCTTCATTCTCCGAACATGGGAGTTCTTCACCGGCCAGCACTCTGGCGGGTTAGATGGGTTTGGGCTCAAATGTCACCCTCATGCAAGATCAAATATGATGTAGAAGAAAGATTGATACTCCCTCCAGTCCACAATAAGTGACCAGTGCTTGTTTATTCTGGTCCAAAACAAGTATCCGTTTATATATATATATATATATAAATTTTTTATATATATATAATTAATCTTATTACGCATATGTTTCTCATAAGGTTATTAATTTTTTTGCTAGTAAAAGAATACTCCGGTGGAGAAGTAGTTCTTTCAACTAATCCATATTTTTCCTTTCCTTCTCATCGCTGCTATAAAAATGTTGACTTTCTTTTTATATTTAATGAAATATTTCTTTTTTAGTCTGTTCCAAACTAAATGATATATATTTTTAAATTTAGAAATTATTTAACTTTAAACTTTTTATTTTATCCTTTTTGTCTCTAATGAGAAACTTTTATAGCCACACAAATAGTATGGCCTCACAACATTTTACCCTTTAAAGTTTTAAAATCACAATTTTCAAAAGTCGTTGTTAATTTTGTATGGAGTCAAACTATCAACAATATTATATACGAAAGTAAGTAAGTGAGTTATTATTTTATAAGGAGTTATTATTTTATAACTAATACTTATCCACGATCACCAGAGAGATGCCGAGAGCTGAGAGGGACTTAACGTGCAGTTTCAGTTCCCGAGGAGTACGGTAGGAAATGTTTATACACATGTGGTAAATCAAAATAACAAGATATCTTACTAGTTGTCAAAAGTCATGTTTTTTTTTAAAAAGACCGCCAAGTGGAAAATAAAATGACTTGGACTCACTCTAGCATAAAGAAATCTCGTAGGTACAATATACTCCTTTTGTCCTAATTGATTTGTCGCATTTTTTAATTTGTCATAAAAAATTATATACATATTTTAAAATAATTTTACTTTAATCTTATTTTATGTTATTCCTAATGAGATAATTTATAACGATACAAATATTTATGCCTCGTTTTAGATCCCAAGGTCCAAATTTGTTTTTGTTTTACTCAAAAGTTGTTGAATACCTTTGAACAAATCAATCAATGTAAATAAAGGGACAATCGGAATCAACGGCAATATATATCGAAGATTGATCGTCGGATTGATATATACCGATTTATCTTAATGAGAAGATAATAAAATTTGATCAAGTATCAAGAGCAAATGAGCAGTAAAAATAATGATAGTAGAGAGAAGAATGATAGAGAGGGAAAGTTGTATTACTAATGATCAATCATCCCTACAAATGGGTGGAGACCCTCCTTTATATAGGGAAGGAGTCCCCTCGCCGAACTATTACATCGCCACAAGGGCATTACAATTATAGCGGAAATACGAGGAGGGGGAAGTTGAGGACGTCTATTTGAACAGGCACGTCAACTCGTCATTTATGGGCGGAAGCATATCCCTCTTGGCGTGCGGTCAAAAGGGAGGACGCCTCCGAATGTCGTCGACCTCATAAGGAGGCGTCCCCGACCTGTACTTCATCTGGGCCGGCCACGCGTATGTACAAACTAGCTTTATTTTGCGTCTGATTTGTCCTCATACAGATAGTCCCTCCGCCTATTGGAGATGTGCTTGAAGCGTATCTGCGATGGGCGGATAGATCCGGCCCATGTTGGGTCCGTGCACACGCACACACGTGGCACGTTCTTCTGAACCATCGCCTGTTGACGGCGTGCGTCATAATTACTGTTGTTTTCAATGCCGGTTATAAAAGCGATTTGACGTTTCGGTTTCCCGCCTCTTTTCCGGTGCAAAAACCCTTCGAATTTCGCGCAATGGCTTATTATAAATAGAGGACAATTTCAATACTTTCCCCTCTTTTAGATCATCAGAAATCGCTTGTCTCTAACCTTTTATTTTCACATACCTCGCAATATATCCCTTTGTTCTTTGCATTCTTGCTACCATTTCCTTAGAGTACCCAGTTAATACCTCAAAGAAAAATGGCTAAAGGTAACCATCGCCGGGAACCGGAAGAGGGTGAGGCTGGTTCTGGGACTTTCCGGCGGTCGAAGGGTAGCAAGAAGGTATGAAAACCTCTTGTCCCTTTAACCGTAGAAAACCTCCTTCCTCGCGATCTACATGTTCGGAGGGATTTATCCACGCCGGCGGAGACCCCTATATGGGAGAGGTCCACGTACATTGTGGGTCTACTTCATGACCTCTGGGTGTCCTGCCAGGTGTCAGAGACGATGAAGATGCGTATGGCCGGGATGGACCTGATCTATGTTCACCGGCCAGGGTTCTGCGCCATCTATGAATACCCCTTCATAATGAGGTGTGGACTCACAATTTACCCATTGGCGGAGGCATTATTCCGATTTTACAACATCTTCCCGGCCCAGCTTACTCCGTATACGTGGAAGATCTATTGGATCTTGACGACGTATGCGGAGAGAGCTGGCGTGGACGTCTCTATCCACCACACACTGCAGATGTTCTGTCCCGGCTATTTGAGGGGAAAGATACAGCAACTGAAGAACCGCGGAACAAAGGGCTTAGTCGTCGAGGCGGACGATAAGCCCAACCGCTAGTTCTAGGTGAAATATTTCTACATCCGTACCTCGGACCTGGTGGCGGACGCGACCTATTTTCCGGAGGCGTGGAATGATAACTGTACGTATTGACTTGTGCTTTCAGCGTCTTTGTATTTTGCTCGTCATCACGCCGTTTTAGATGCTAATGCTTATCATTTTTTTTATGTACGTAGTGGGGGCACGCACGCCTCAATCTGACCCTAACATAAGGGCGTGGGTGAGGCAGCTGATCCCCTATGCCGAAGAATGCAGGACATGGGCTGCTTTCTCCCTGAAATACGGCCTTCCAAGTATAGTTTCGATTTACTGACTTCTTTCTTTATTTTAGGCGTCGCCATAACTGATGCTTCGCTTTGTTTGTTTTTCTGCAGCTTGGAACGTGACGCAGAGACGGAGACGTCGTGCCGCCAGTTCCCCCCGTCAGAAACCGAGATCGTGATCTCTATAAGGGAGGTTCTCCTCGAAGCCGCCCAGCCCGAGGAGGGCCGGGCGGATGTAGTAGCATCTGGCGATAAAGTTGCTGAGGCCGCCAACTCGGAGCTTGACCGTGCCATCCGGGAATCTATCTTAGCCGACATTCCCGAACCTTCCCGGTCTATGCCCGAGCCGGTCATTGACCAGGCGTCTGGGGCGAACATAGGGCCCTCGTCCCCTGCCGTTGAAGAGGGCGCTCCAGAGGATGATGAACTATTGGAGCAGAAGAGGCGTAGACTGCTCCTTGGAAAGGGAGTGGTCGTGGAACAAAGGAAGGCGGTAACTCGTCGCCCTGAATAGAGGCCGGTCTTGATGGGCGACGCTATCCGACCGGTGAGGGCCACGCTTCTGAGTGCGGCCGAGGTGGATGCTAACCCTTCGTGTGCTGAGGGCAATAGCGTGCCGGCTGCCGCCGGTGGGACCATAGATGTAGGGGTAACTACCGTTGAGCCGACCTCCGAATCTACGGTCGTGCCACCATTGGAAGGTGTCGAGGCGAATCCTGAGCTAGCAGACGTGCCGCCGCCAGGAGGTATCGAGGCGGCCCCTGAGCCAGCTGACGTGCCGCAGCGGGAGCATGCCCGAGTGAGCACGATGGAGACGGGTTGTAGCCATCGAATCATGATCCCCACGGGGTATAAACTGCTGCTGGAGAGCAAGCAGGACGCGACGGACATGTCCCTGTTGTACGGGGCTACCGAAGCGGAGTCTCTTAAGATGGTGAGCGATAGAGACTTGTCTCGTCGAGTTGCTGGTGCTGCTCTGCAGGTATGACTTGATATATTGTTCGTTTTGCTTTCCTTTTGTTTTGAGGTTTTAACTTGTCTTCTCTACTTTTGGTAGACCCTTATTTTGGAGGTCGAGCGGAGATGAAGGGATCGGAAGAAAATAGCTACCCTTCGGAAGGCAACAAAGAAGTACAAGGAGGTCCGCTAGAAGCACAAGGCGCTTGCGGACTGCTTTTCCCAAGACCAAGAGTTTTGCCTCATTCGATAGAGTGTGCAGTCACTAGAGGAACAACTGCACAAGCAGACGGTCCAACTTGAAAGGGCGGATGCTGATCTACTAACCGCAGTGACTCAGAACGCTGAACTAGAGAGCCTTCTCCAACAGCGGGAGGGGGAACTGGATCTGGGCCGCGTAACAATAATGGAGGCGGGTGAGCTACGTGCCAAAGTCGACGCCTTGTCGGCCGAGCTTCAAGCAGTTTCGGCCAAAACGGTAGTACCTCAGCAAGCGGAGGCTGTTGGCCCAGTTGGAGACATGTCTCGCGAAGCCCAAGACATTCTTGTGTATGCAGAGGCGAGGCGGACTATGTTCGAAGAGCTGCTGGCCGTTGGCAGAGCTACCGAGGCGGAAGTTTATGAGCAGCACCGTCTGGTCACGACAGCTCGTGAAGCCTGTGGCTACGACCCTGATTCTCCAGTTCAGACGGGCGGCTCCTTCACTGATGCGGACCAGTTGGGCACCGGGTCCTAGATCGAGAGGATGTTCCAGGATAAGGGTGAGGATGGCGCTGCTGGGGCGGAAGGAGGCGGCGGAGGCCTTGATAGTTGAATAGGGCTTGTGTATATTTGTAATCTGTACCCCCCTGTAATTTTGTAATCATATTCCAATAAAGAAACTTTTTTATCGACTTCTCTAATCTTTTTCCTTTGCTTTTATTTTTGTACTGTTCGGGGCATAGCCCTCTATTTTGACCGAGGTCAACCTTAAAAAGTTTTTATGATGAAGGCACTTTGCCTGAATCCCGGCTCGACCGAGGGCGAACCCGTACTTTGATGTTGAGGGCACTTAGCCTAAGTTCTAGTTTGGGCAGGGTCGAGCTTATATGTCTTACGTAATTAAGGCTTTGACCTTCCGTTTTACCTCGAAGACGTCGTACCCTTATCTTTTAGTTGTTACGTCCTTAGGCTTTCGTTTCAACTGGAGGAGGCCGTAACCTCTCCTGTTGTTATTAAGGCCTTAGCCTTTCGTGTCGACTGGAGGGGGTTGTACCCTTCTCCTTTAGTTGTTTAGGCCTTAGCCTTTTGTTTCAATTGGAGGAGGTCATAGCCTCGCCTATTGTTATTAAGGCCTTAGCCTTTTGCGTTGACTGGAGGGGGTCGTACCATTCTCCTTCAGTTGTTTAGGCCTTAGCCTTTTGTTTTAATTGGAGGAGGCCGTAGCCTCTCCTATTGTTATTAAGACCTTAGCCTTTCATGTTGACTGGAGGGGGTCGTACCCTTCTCCTTTAGTTGTTTAGGCCTTAGCCTTTCGTTTTAATTGGAGGAGGTCGTAGCCTCTCCTATTGTTATTAAGGCCTTAGCCTTTTGTGTTGACTGGAGGGGGTCGTACCCTTCTCCTTCAGTTATTTAGTCCTTAGCCTTTCGTTTCAATTGGATGAGGTCGTAGCCTCTCCTATTGTTATTAAGGCCTTAGCCTTTCGTGTTGATTGGAGGGGGCTGTACCCTTCTCCTTCAGTTGTTTAGGCCTTAGCCTTTCGTTTCAATTGGAGGAGGTCGTAGCCTCTCCTATTGTTATTAAGGCCTTAGCCTTTCGTGTTGATTGGAGGGGGTCGTGTCCTTCTCCTTCAGTTGTTTAGGCCTTAGCCTTTCATTTCAATTGGAGGAGGCAGTAGCCTCTCCTATTGTTATTAAGGCCTTAGCCTTTCGTGTTGACTGGAGGGGGCCGTACCCTTCTCCTTCAGTTGTTTAGGCCTTAGCCTTTCGTTTCAATTTGGGGAGGTCGTAGCCTCTCCTATTGTTATTAAGGCCTTTTCCTTTCATTCATTGGAGATGGCCGTAGCCTTTCATTCTTTGGAGATGGCCGTAGCCTTTCATTCTTTGGAGATGGTCGTAGCCTTTCATTCATTGGAGATGGTCGTCGCCTTTCATTTATTGGAGATGGTCGTATCCTTTCATTCATTGGAGATGGTCGTAGCCTTTGATTCATTGGAGATGGCCGTAGTCTTTCATTCATTGGAGATGGTCGTAGCCTTTTATACATTATGGCCGTAGCCTTTTATACATTATGGCCGTAGCCCTAGTCGCTGTGATGCGCCATTCGTTCCGGGTGGCAGTATGCTTGGCGTATTAAAATAACCGTGCAAACGATTTCGGACATCTCCTTCGTTGCCTCATTAAAAACCTCTCTGGGAAAACCCAATTGGGACAAAACCCTGATGAGGGAAAAAGAGTACGGCTTGGGGGTGCCTCTTAAAAGTGGAAACGTTTGAGGTGTGAGATATTCCAGTTGTTTGTGAGTATCTTTCCATCCATGGTCTACAGCTTGAAGGAGCCCTTGTATGCTGCTGCAACGAATTCATAGGGCCCGTCCCAATTGGTGCCCAATTTCCCCTCGTTGAGATCTTTGGATGCCAGTGTTTTGGCTTTTAGCACATAGTCGCCTATCTTGAGTGGACAAATTTTCGTCCTTTTGTTGTAGTATCTCTCGACGTGCTGTTTTTGGGCCACAAGCCTGATGTGGGCCATTTCTCTTCTTTCTTCGGCCTCGTCCAAGTCTTGTAGTCGGCTTGTTTCATTCTCATTTCCGCTTGTGCGCGAGTATCTGAGACTTGGTTCGCTGACTTCGACTGGTATGACGGCATCAGTTCCGTAGACTAATGAGTAGGGAGTCTCTCCTGTGGAGGATTTGGGGGTGGTTCTATGTGCCCATAATACTTCTGGTAGCAGCTTAGGCCACAATCCCTTGGTGTCTTTAAGTTTTTTCTTCAGGATGTTTAATATAGTCCTGTTGGATGATTCCGCTTGGCCGTTGGTAGTTGGGTGATATGGCGTTGAGAGTATTCTTTTGATGCGCCATTTGTCGAAAAAGTCGGTTGTCTTTTGTCCCATGAACCGTCGTCCATTGTCACACGTTATTTCTTTGGGAATGCCGAAGCAGCATATGATGTTCTTCCAAATGAAGGCTATGACTTCTTGCTCGCGGATTTGGGTGTAGGTGCCTGCTTCTACCCACTTAGAAAAGTAGTCAGTTAAAACTAACAAAAAGCGTACCTTTCCTCGTCCGGCAGGCAGCGGTCCGACTATATCCATTCCCCATTTGATGAAAGGCCATGGGGAAGTGACCGAGTGGAGGGGTTCCCCCGGCTGATGTATCATGGGAGCGAACCTTTGGCATTTTTCGCATCGCCGGACGTAGTCTGCCACGTCTTTTTTCATGGTGGGCCAATAGTAACCGTCCCGTATCAGGCAGCGTACGAGTGCTCGATTTCCCGTATGGGCGCCGCAATGACCCTCATGAACCTCTTCCAATACCGGAGTCGTCTCGTTGGGTCCTAGGAACTTGTCCAGGGGTCCTCCAAAAGTTATTTTGTAGAGATCATCGTTCATCAGGTAGTATCTTTCTGCCTGTGTGCGAAGCTTCCTGGCCTCTTTTTTGTCGCGCGGTAGGTTCCCTTCCTGCAAGTACGAAACAAACTGGTTGTGCCAGTCCCAAGTTAGGTGTAGAGAGAATACCTTGCTGTGATCGATGGCGGAATGCATGAGGGTGACGGTGCTCTCTTTGCTCAGGTTAATGGCCGCTGCGGCCAGTTTGGCTAGCCCGTCGGCTTCGGCGTTGTGTACCATATGAACCTGTTCGAAGCGATATTCGTCGAATTGGGCCATCAGTTTACAGACCTCGGCTTGATATTTTTATAACTTTTGCTCCTTGATCTGGTAAGCCTCGGCGACTTGATTTATCACAAGTTGCGAGTCACAATGCAGGATCACTCGGTGGGCCCCATATCTGGCGGCTAATTTTGGACATGCAATAATGACTTCGTACTTCGCTTCGTTGTTAGTCATCTCGGGGCATCGTATGGACTAGCGAATGACCTCTCCCGTAGAGACCTCGAGAATGAGTCCCAGTCCCGATCCCGAGGTGTTCGCGACCCCGTCGGTATGGAGTATCCAGGGGTTCATGTTAGGGGTTGTTTGCAGGGACTCCCTCTCTGCCTCAGGTGATATGCCGGCGCTGAAGTCGGCGCTAAAGTCGGCGAGGACTTGTGATTTGATGGCGGTTCTGGGGATATAGGTGATATCTTGCTCGCTGAGCTCTATAGCCCATCTGGCGAGACGGCCCGACAGTTCGGGCTTGTGTAGGATGCTTCTTAGAGGGAAGGCGGTCACTACTCGGATGGGGTGGCATTAGAAGTAGGGTCTTAGCTTTCGGGAAGCCGTGACCAATGCCAATTACAGCTTCTCGAGGTGTGGGTACCGAGTCTCGGTGTGCACTAGAGTCTTACTAATGTAATAGATAGGTGATTGTGTACCTTTTTATTCGCGGACGAGCACTGCACTGACCGCAACCTCTGAGACGGCCAGATATGTCAGTAGGGGTTCACCTGGTTCTGCCTTTACCAACAGTGGTGGGGATGTTAGGTACGTTTTTAACTCTTGGAGGGCCTTAACGCATTCGTCATTCCAGTGGAAGCCGTTATCTTTTCTCAGCACATTGAAGAATTTGTGGCACCTGTCCGACGATCGGGAGATGAAGCGAGAGAGGGCGGCTATTCGGCCTGTCAAAGTTTGAACCTGTTTCTTGCTGGTAAGTGCTTCGGGTATCGAGGCAATCGCCTTAATTTGGTCGGGGTTGACCTTGATCCCTCTCTGTGATACAAGGAAGCCGAGGAATTTCTCGCAAGTGGTCGATATGATCCTCCTTCTTTGCTGATTTGACTAGCATGTTGTCGATGTAAACCTCCATGGTCTTCCCGAGTTGCTCTTTGAACATCTTAGTGACCAACCTCTGGTAAATGACCCCCGCATTCTTCAACCCGAAGGGCATCACCCTGTAACAGTAGGTGCCTTAGTGGGTGATAAAGGTGGTTTTCTCCTGATCCTCCTCAGCCATCAGAATTTGGTTATAGCCGGAATAGGCATCCAAGAAGCTTAATAGCTCGTGCCCGGCGGTGGCGTCGATTAGCTGGTCGATGTGGGGCAGGGGGAAAGAGTCCTTAGGGCAGGCCTTGTTCAGGTCGGTGAAGTCCACGCACATCCTCCATTTTTCATTTTTCTTTTTTACCATATCCACATTGGCGATCCATTGCGGGTACTTTGACTCTATGACAGAACCGTTGGCTAGTAACTTGTCTACCTCCTCTCAGACCGCCTCATTAATGGCGGTGTTGAACTTTCTCCTGCCTTGTTTTACTGGCGGATGTAATGGATCCACGTTGCGCCGATACGTGGTGATATCTGGCGAGATCCCTGGCATATCTGCATGGGAAAAAGAAAATGTATCTGCATGTTTAGTCAAGAATTCATGGTACTTACCCGGATTTACGAGCCCGTGACCAATGTAGGCCTTCTTCTCGGGGTCGTTCTGGTCTAGCTTAACCGGGTTGAGTTTATCGGCCGTAGCATTGCAGGCTTCTATGATGTCTGGATCTTTTATGGCGTCGGCCGTCGGGTCCGTTTGGGTCCCCGACATGGTTGATTGCTATGCATGCGCGCTCGCCCCGCTTAATTGTCTAGTATGAGCGCAATCTTGAGTTATTTTATAACATTCTTGCATTGTGCGTGGCTCCCCTTTGATGCTGAATATTCCCCATGGGGTAGGGAATTTGATTACTTGGTACAGGATTGACGGGACCGCTCGCATGGCATGTATCCATGGGCGCCCAATGATGACGTTGTAGGCCGTCTCCTGGTTCATCACGTGGAAGGTGGTTTCCAGGGCGACACTTCCCGCGAGGACGGGCAGGGTCACTTCTCCTGATGTGCATTCTACTGCATTGTTAAAACCAGTTAGAGTTATGCACCTGGGGGTTATTCTATCCTCGAGTCCCATCTATGTGAAGACTCTCGGATGAATGATGCAGGCGCAACTTCCGTCATCGATCATGACTCTCCTGACATCGGTATCAATGATACGCAGAGTAATAACTAAAGCATCATAATGAGGAAAACACAAATCGTTGGCGTCAGACTTATCGAAGGTGATACTCCCTTCGAGGTCATCATAACGTTCGTGGGAGATGGTCCTCTTCAGTCGGTGTGTGTTGGTGAATTTGACGTGATTGATGGTGGCGTCACCCCCCTCTCCGACGATCATCTTTACCATACGTGTCGAAGAGGACAGCTTTGGGGGTCCACGGGAGTGCTCCCGTCCGCGCACAAAATTATCTTTCCCTTTGTCCCTAAGAAGCTCCTTCAGGTAGCCCTGGTTGACCATTCTGACGAATTATACAATGTTCAGTCCAGTGCCCTCGTTCCTGAAGGAACTCGCACAGGATGTTGGATTTCCTCGTGGCTGGGTATGACTTCATCTTTTGGGGCCACTGCACCTTAGTGCCGAGCTTCTCCAGTGCGTACACCACTTCTGAGGGTGAAACACAAAAGTTATGTGAAGAATGTAGAGGGGGCTTACCTCGATCGTTTCTTAGTGGGGCAACGTGACGCTGCACAACGTCTGTATGACGCGGGGGCAGAAGCGAAGATCTTGTGTAGGGCTGGTGTCGTTCCTTGCTGGGACGAGGAGGGAGTTCTCGGCGTCCCTCGTGCCGTCAGTCTCTCCTTGTGTCTGGGTGCACGGCCGCCAGCCGTCGGGTTGGCTTGTTGAGATCCTCCTCATCTGCCCGCACCTCGGCGCAGTAAGCATTATGGATCTCCTCCCAAGTCGTATGAGGGTACTTCATGAGCCGTCTCAGCAGTTTTTTGGTAGCCCTAGAGCCGTCCCTGCTAAGCCCGTTCTGGAAGGCCGCTACCGCCATTCCTTCCGACACATTCGGCAGGCTTATTCTTACCCTATTGAATCTGGCGAGGAAGTCCCTGAGGCCTACGCCTGCGGTCTGTCTGACGGCGAATATATCATTCACCCTTGCTTCTGCTTTCTTAGCACCGACATGCGCGGTGACGAACTTGTCTGTGATTTCCTCGAAGGTTGAGATTGCCTTGGTAGGTAGTTGGGAGTACCAGGTCAGCGCTCCTCCGATCAGCATTTCGCCGAACTTCTTCAGTAGTACTGACAGTATCTGTTATTTAGACAAGTCGTTACCTTTTACTGTAGTGACGTAGTGGATGAGGTGATCCTCGGGATCAGTGGTTCCGTCGTACACCTTCAGGTATGGGGGCATCTTGAAGGTTTTCGGGATGGTGTAGGGTGCCGCTTCTTCGGAGTAAGGTTGTTCCATAAACCTTCCTACATCCCGTTTGGGTAGTAGTTTAGGCGCCCCGGGAATCTTATCAACCCTATCTTGATGCTCATTCATCTGGTCGCGGAGGACCTGGTTTTCGCCCTCCATTTCCTTCATTTTTCTGAGGATGGAGGCCAGTGTGTCGTCATGTGTTTGCGTTTGTAGGAGTTGGCCGTTGGTCTGCGTTTCTTCCTGTTCGTCTGTCGTGGTGGTGTTGCTCGTTGCTGGCGCGACATTTCCACAACCTTGCGGTGGCTTTTCCACCAGGCTGCTCAAGGTACTAGTCAGTCATTCTTCCAGTAGCCTTTGGACCGCTAGAGGTGCCTCTTTTGGATTGGAGTCCCTTTCCTGCGGGGTAGGGGAGGCTTCAGCTTCAGGCGTGGTAAAGGGAGTAACGTCGATGGTTGTGCTACCACCAGCCTCGTTCATGGCACTCAGGAGGTTCGTGGTAACTTCTGCCATAGCATTGGGTCGTGTGATACTTTCAGCCATTTCGAAACTTTTTCCGATGATCGGATCTTGCGAATGTATACTACGAGTTTGATTCTCGAAATCCCCACAGACGGCGCCAAATTATTTTACTCAAAAGTTGTTGAATACCGTTGAACAAATCAATCGAAGTAAATACAGGGACAATCGGAATCAACGGTAATATATATTGAAGATTGATCGTCGGATTGATATATACCAATTTATCTTTATGAGAAGATAATAAAATTTGATCAAGTATCAATAGCAAATGAGCAGTAAAAATAATGATAGTAGAGAGAAGAATGATAGAGAGAGAAAGTTGTATTATTAGTGATCAATCATCCCTACAAATGGGGGGAGACCCTCCTTTATATAGGGAAGGGATCCCCTCGCCCAACTATTACATCGCCACAAGGGCATTACAATTATAGCAAAAATACGAGGAGGGGGAAGTTGAGGACGTCCATCTGAACAGGCCCGTCGACTCGTCATTTATGGGCGGGAGTGATAAAAGGTGAATTTGACTATAATTATGCCCTAAATAATCATACTTTGTTATGGTATTAAAGTTGTTTATGAGGACAAAATGCTTTGATTAGTGTTTGTTTGTGTGTTATAGGTACATGTGATGCAATGGATGCTAAGAAGAGCTATTTTGGAGTCATATGTTGATGAGAAGGCCAAGAGAAGGGCTAAAGTGAAAAGAGCTGGAAGAAGTAGAGAAAAATCAGCTGGACTGTTCATCTGTGGTTCATTCGCGGCCGCGGATGAACCACGAATAATGAAGCTCTCTGAAGTTTGCTATTCGCGGTCCGCTCGCGGCCGCGAACCAACCGCGGAAGGCGACGCAACAGTACTCCTAATTGTACTCAAACTTAGTTTTTTAGCCCTAAAACCTCTATATAAACTCCTAGTTTGCCCAATAGAGGCATGTTGTCTTTATTTCACTACTTTTGCAAGATATTTAGTAAGAGAGAATCCTCTCAACTCCTTCTTTTTATTTTATATCAAGTATTTCTTTATGATTTCAATTATTATTCTTGTTTCTTTAAGCATGAGTAGCTAAATCCCTTTCTAAGGTTTTGATGGAACCTATTGGGTGATGAACTTATCGTTTATGTGATTACAAATTGTGAACTAGATTTCTATTTGTTCAACTTCATTCTTGTTGTAGTTAATTGGTAGGATCCCCAATTAGTTGTGCCTATTTTGTGCATAACTTGGAAATGAGTGCATATTTAGGTATATTGTTGAACAACACCACACCTAGGTTATTGGAGGAATCTATAACTTTAGGCGTAAAGACGAGGTTAGGAATAACGAAGTCTTGGTGCAATCTTAAGTAAACTATTCAAATTAAAGCTAGTTAGGGTAGCTCGGGAGAGTGCACTAGTAAATTGTTATAATTGCTCGGGAGAGGGTTACGATACATATAGCGTTCATGATTGGTAGAATATATTAACAATTTGTTTGAGTATAACGATAAGGGATTCTATCAATAGGGGAAATCAATACCTTAGTCCTTCTCCATATTATTTTTAGTCAACATTCAATTCTTTCTTTTAAGCATTCTTAATTATTGCAAAGTAGTTAGTCGAAATCCATACACAAATATACTCTAAATTTTGGGAACTTGATTCGGAAGTACTCTTGGGTTGTGAAAGTTGTGATTGATAGGTTAATTCTCTGTAGGATCGATGCTGGACTTATTAGAACCGTTGTTTGGACGTGAATCAATTTTGGCGCTGTTGCCGGTAACGGAATTATCAATTGCCATTGACAGAACTTCAAGATTCTTGTGTAGTCGGGTTCTTTCTACACTTTACATTGAATATTTTGACGGTTGTTGATTTGGGTACTCAGGTGCATGCCTAGAAAATCTGCAAGGACTGGAGAACTAACTGAAGGACTCTAAGACCCCGAGTAAACTTTTCGGGCACGTAACAAAGCTATCAAATAAATTCAGCAATCTCAACAACCAATCAGACTAGACTTCGACATGGGTGACATAAACAAACAAAACCAGCAAGCCGGGCTAAATATGCAAGAGGAGCAGGAGGCATAGGAAGGTGCACTGTTTGACTGGGCACAACCCACAACAGATAATTTGGCAACTGCCATCGTTGTGCCAGCAATTCAAGCTGAGACTTTTCAGATCACTAACAACATGCTTCACTTGTTGCAAAACAAGGGATTATTTGCTGGGTCTCAGGTTGAAGATCCACAGCAGCACCTAAAGAACTTTCTCTCAATATGCAAGACACAGAGGCAACCGAATGTAACTCCGGAAGCCATCAGATTATTACTCTTTCCGTTCTCGGTTACAGGAGCAACATAGATATGGCTAAACTCACTCCCAATAAACTCCATTGCAACTTGGGATGAGTTAGTCAAACAATTCCACAACAAGTTTCATCCACCTAACAAGACAGCTAACAAATTGATAAGATTGTGAGCTTCAAGAAGAAATTAATGGAAACATTACATGAAACTTGGAGCATATTCAAGGGTATGCTTGTTATGTGTCCTCACCATGGGATTCCTGAGCAGATGTTGGGCCAAAGATTCCACATGGGGCTTCCAGACAGCATGAAGAATATTGTAGATGCTTCAGCAGGTCGGGCTTTTCTAAGCAAGACTTGGAGAGAGGGCCAAATTTTGCTAGACAAGATGGCTCAAAATTCCGGGTGGACGTCCAGGAATGATCCTATCACACCAGTGGTACACTCTGTACCTCTTGATCCATCCAACACTCTAGAGGAGAACATGGTAACTTTATTGACATAAATGATCATCCTGACAAAGAAGGTGGAAGAATGAGGGGTTAAGCAGCAGGTTCACATTGTAGATACTATCAATGGTGGTAGCAGGTTCACATTGTAGATACTATCAATGGTGGTTTATGCACATCTTGCATTAGCCAACCCATAGGTAATCCATGGGCTGTAGACCAAGAACATCATTACCAGCATGAAGACATGAACTATGTGGCTAATTATGAAGGGCAGCTACAGGGTAACCAGAGTTGGGGTCAGCAGGCTCCATAACAGTACAGGTCTCCACAGCCAGAGTATAATGCAGCAGGTATGAGGCCACCAAACAACATGGCCCCATATTCTAGACCTCAGAATTTCAACAATCAGCAGCAGGGATATCATCCACCTCCACCACAGCATGGGGGTAGACATGACGATGGGTTCGCAGAATTGAAAGCTATGATGCAACGGATAATCGGGTCAAATGCCAAAACCAATGAGAGGATAGATGCCTATGATGCAACCATCAAGAATATTGAAGTACAGGTGGGCCAGATTGCTATGTCTCTCAATTGTCGTCCTCAAGGGACATTGCCTGCAGATACACAAACTAACCCAAAGGATCAAGTCCCAAAGCAGATGATGGCAGTGACTCTGAGAAGCGGTAGAGATCTTGATGCTGAGAATGAAAGTGAGAAAATCGACAGACAGGCTGAGGCACCTACTCCATTGCCCATTGAACTGGATGAGTCCACAGGGTTGATAGAAGTTACAGTCCAGCCAGTTGCTGAAAATAAAAAGGCAAAGCAGGGAACGGAGAAAGTAGCTGAACAGGTAGAGCAGCAGATTAAAGAGAAAGCGATAGAAAAAGAAAAGTCTCAAGTCACTGGGAAAAAGAGGCCTCCACCTCCATTCCCCCAAAGGTTGGCCAAACACCAAAAAGAAGAGCAATACAAAAAGTTCTTTGAAATTCTCTAGCAAATCCAGGTACACATTCCCTTAATTGAAGCTCTAAAAGAAATGACTGGTTATGATAATATAATGAAAGATTTGATGTCGCGGAAATTTGATTTCCAAGACTTGCCCACCGTAACACTTACCCAGACTTGTAGTGCAGTGGTCTCCAGACCCATTGATGAGAAGCTATCTGATCCAGGTAGCTTCACCATCCCATGCACTATAGGGAATTATGCATTTACTAAGGCTTTACGTAATTTGGGGGCAAGCATTAATCTCATGCCCTTAGTCATTTATAAGAGGTCAGGCATTGGGAGAGCCAGGCTAACTTATATGCTCTTAAAGCTTGCTGACAGGACGGTTAAGCATCCATTTGGTATTATAGATGATGTGCTTATCCAGGTTGGAAAGTTCGTGTTTCCCGCCGATTTTGTTATTCTTGATAGCAAGGTCGACGAAGAAATTCCCATAATCCTAGGAAGACCATTCCTAGCCACCGGGAGAGCCATAATTGATTGTGAAACTGGGGAACTCAAGATGAGGTTGAATGATGAGGAGATCATCTTCAATGTGCAAAAATCCATGAGGCGCCCTAGTGATTTCGCAAATTGCTCTCTTATTGATGCGGTTGATGTGATAGTGGAGACAAATGATGCAGAGTTGACCATTAAAGATCCACTTCAAGCATGCCTGATGAACATGGAAGAGGTAAATGGGGAAAGTTTAGCTGAATGGGTACTGTCTCTGGAAGGCAAGGGATTTTGGCAGAGAGAGCTTGAGTTCGAGCCTCTACACTTAGAGAAAAGAGAGACCCCGCCAGCAAAGCCATCCATATAAAACCAAAGCTTGAGCTTAAACCACTACCATCGCATCTCCGGTATGAATTTCTAGGTCCTAACTCCACGTTACATGTTATTATCTCATCTAGTTTGTTAGATGTGCAGGCCCAAAAGCTTATACAGGTACTCAAGGAATGCAAGACTGCCATTGGGTGGACCATGGAAGACATAAAGGGGATCAGCCCCGCTTATTGCATGCATAAAATTCTCCTGGAAGATGGACACAAACCTTCCAGGGAACATCAAAGAAGGCTGAACCCCAAAATGAAGGAAGTAGTGAAGAAAGAAGTAATAAAGTGGCTAGATGCGGGAATCATCTTCCCAATCTCAGACAGCAGCTGGGTTAGCCCGGTCCAATGTGTGCCAAAGAAAGGAGGCATGACGGTAGTGAAAAATGAGAACAATGAATTGATTTCAACAAGAACCGTCACCGGATGGAGAATATGCATGGACTACAGGAAGTTGAATCTAGCCACACGCAAAGATCACTTCCCACTTCCCTTCATTGATCAAATGCTTGACAGGTTGGCATGGAGGTCCCACTTTTGCTTTCTGGATGGATAATCAGGGTACAATCAAATCTTCATAGCCCCCGAAGATAGAGAGAAGACCTCCTTCACATGCCCATATGGCATTTTTGCCTTCAGGGGGATGCCATTCGGACTATGCAATGCGCCTGCCACATTCCAAAGGTGCATGATGGCTATTTTCACTGATATGGTGGAAGACATTATGGAGGTGTTCATGGATGATTTCTCATTGGTAGGGAATTCATTCGACGAATGCCTTGCCAATATGACAAGAGTGCTGAAACGGTGCATGGAAACAAACTTAGTGCTAAACTGGGAGAAGTGACATTTTATGGCACAAGAAGGTATAGTATTGGGGCACCGGGTTTCAAGCAAAGGCATTGAGGTAGACCGTGCTAAAGTTGATGTCATCGCAAAGCTTCCTCCACCAACATCCGTCAAGGCCATATGAAGCTTTCTTGGACACGCCGGTTTTTACCGGAGGTTCATCAAAGACTTCTCCAAAATATCTAACACTCTCTGTAAGTTACTTGAAAAAGGTCACCCTTTTGTTTTTTCTGATGAATGCAGGATTGCTTTTGAGGAACCGAAGAAGAGGTTGGTCACAACACCCATCATTATTGCCCCCGACTGGGAGCAACCTTTTTAGCTAATGTGTGATGAAGTGACTATGCAGTGGGGGCAGTGCTGGGCCAAAGGAAAGACAAGCTGATGCACCCAATATACTATGCAAGTAGAACTTTGAGTGGAGCACAGCTAAACTACACAGTGATATAAAAGGAGATGCTTTTTGACAAATTCCAGTCCTATCTCATAGGATCCAAGGTAATCGTATACACAGACCATGCAGCTTTAAGATATCTAATTGATAAAAAGGACTCTAAGCCGCACCTGATTCGATGGGTGTTGCTTCTCCAAGAGCTCGACCTCGAAATTAGTGATAGGAAAGGTACAAAAAATCAAGTCGTTGATTATTTGTCACGACTTGAAGGAGCTGAAATTGTCAAAGAGAGTGGGGAAATTCTAGAAACCTTTCTAGATGAGCAGCTGCTCACTACCACTCTCCTTGAAACACCATGGTATGCTGATTATGCTAATTACCTAGCCAGTGGTATTGTTCCTCACGAACTCTCATCGGTCCAGAGGAAAAGGTTTTTTCGTGAAAGTCAGCTTTATTATTGGGATGAACCATATTTGTTTAGGATATGTCTAGATAATATGATCCGGAGATGCGTCCCCGAGATAGAACAATCTTTTGTTTTACAGGCATGTCACGCTTTAGCATATGGCGGTCACTTTGGAGGAATACGTACAGCTGGCAAAATACTTGAGGCCGGTTTCTATTGGCCAACGGTGTTTAAAGATGCACACTTGTGGGTGAAAGGTTGCAATGAATGTCAACGCACCGGGAACATCTCCCGGCGTCATGAAATGCCAATGAACCCAATCCAGCAAGTAGAAGTGTTCGATGTCTGGGGAATAGATTTCATGGGGCCCTTTATTAGCTCATACGACAATAAGTACATACTTGTTGCAGTTGGCTACGTGTCCAAATGGGTGGAAGCTGCAGCATTACCCACCAATGATGCTAAGGTGGTGGTGGGGTTTTTGAAGAAGAATATTTTTACCCGGTTCGGGACTTCAGGGGCTATCATCAGTGACGGGGGCACAAACTTTTGCAATCGGGCTTTTGAGAAATTATTGGCCAAGTATGATGTTAAATACCGTGTGGCCACTCCATATCACCCGCAGACTAGCGGGCAAGTTGAGGTCTCCAACAGGGAGATAAAGAGTGTACTGACTAAAACAGTGAACGCCACGAGGACCGACTGGTCCAGGAAGCTTGATGACGCACTATGGGCTTATAGAACAACATTCAAGACACCAATTGGCATGTCACCATACAAATTAGTGTTTGGGAAAGCTTGTCACCTACCAGTTGAATTAGAGCACAAAGCTTGGTGGGCACTGAAACAATTGAATCTCAACTTGGACGAAGCAGGTAAATCAAGGCTGACTGGGTTGCATGAATTAGAAGAATTTCGGTATCTGGAATTTGAAAGTACTAGATTATATAAAGAGAGAACGAAGCGGATTCATGATCAAAATATCGTTGAGCGGAACTTCAAAAGCGGGGACAAAGTACTATTATACAATTCAAGATTACGATTGTTCCCAGGTAAATTGAAATCAAGGTGGTCAGGACCCTTCAAGGTAATTGAGGCATTTGGGTCAGGAGCTGTGGAAAATCAAACTATGGATGAATCACGCACATTCAAGGTAAACGGACAGCGGTTGAAACCTTACATAGGCCTGGATGACACTGAGGACAAGGTAGAATTGCGGTTGGATGAACCTCAAAGGTCTAGCGAGCCTTAAAATGCGCTAAGTTGAGTCGTGTCGCGACGTTAAATCAGGCGCTACTTGGGAGGCAACCCACGAACATGTTGTAAGTATTTTCATTATAGTTAGTATTTAGTAAATTTTAAAAAATAATAATAAAAAAAAAATTTGCTGATCCGCGGAGAAAAATTTCAGAGAAGCTCACAGTTCGTGGTCCATCCGCGACCGCGGATGAACCGCGGAAAAGTGACCTCTCTGAATTTTCTCTGTTCGCGGTCCATTCGCGACCGCGAACCAACCGCGAAAAAATGACCCTTCTGAATCTCGACTGTTCGCGGTCCATCCGCGGCCGTGAACGAACCGCGAACAATCGTGGCCAGCTCCGCGGTCAGTAAATTAAAAGATTTTTTTTATTTTCTTCCCCCCCTTCTTTAAACCCTAAAAACCTAACCCCCCACTCCCATAACTCAAAACAACCGCCCCTCTCTTCCAATTTCTCTCTCTCTCTAACTCAAAATCCTTTCCTTTCTCTCTACAAATTCCCAACCCCTTCTTCTCCAAATCACCCCCTTCTTCCACCCTTCTCCTCCATTGCTCTAACTAGTAAGTCTCTCTACTTTTCTTCTTGTATTTTGTTTTTATTCTAGTTCTTGAATGTTTTATTTGTATAATTAATTAGATAATGTTAGTTTAGGGTAGTCCATGAATATTACTTGGTTTCTTGTTGCACATTGAATGTTTCCATGAATTTTTCTTAAGGAACCTTGTTATATGATTGAAAGTTTGGTAAAGATCGGGTTGTTGGGTCTCCAATTGAATTTATGATGCTAAATTTGTGATTTGGAGACCCAAAATGTGTTTTGACTATATGCGTTGGTTGGTTAGCCAAGTTGGGCAATTATTCTAGGTAATAATGGATGAATGTAGTTTTAGGAGACATAATGCCCAACTCATAAATTGGTTATTGTTGTATTTTATTGGGGATGGATTAAGTTGATTGGGTAATGTTAGAGTGCTCAAATAATTAAGTGTGGGGTGGTTGAATAGGCATGTGTAAAACGGTTAGATAAGAAACTAAGTATAGGAGTATGAGGTGATTGCACGAAAAATGGTCAATTATGATATTCCACGGATGGCAAAGTCTGAGTAGCCTACCGATGACTAACAGTTTGCAAATTTTTTTGGCTATCTTATTTGTGCAGGATCATGGCCCCTAAGAGATCTCGACATGGTGCTAGCTCTTCGAGGCAACCGACTTATGATGAGTCAAGGTTTGCTTGCGAAGAGGTGGAGAATGCCTTTCAGACTAAGGTGGCTAAGAAATGGCTCCAAGAGGTTGAAGTTGACCGGATAGCTATCCGCTCGGAGAAGCCTGAAATATATGATGAGATTCGCATGCGCGAAATGGATTTCCTCTTTGACTCACCTCCTAATGTAAACAAGATGCTTGTTCGGGAATTTTACGCAAATGCTCCTTACGCTATGGTCATGAGGGTATTCGTCAGAGGTAAGCATGTCGATGCCCATATTCCTACTATTAGGCAGATACTTAGACTGCTAATGCATACTAGTGATGTCGACTATTACCATGATAGGCCATGTGTCACATGTGACATGCTAATTGAGGCCTTTTTGTGTAGACGGCATCCCTGTGTGGATTAGATATAAGACTCTGCACTCTAACCGCTTTACACACACAGCCAAATGCTGGTTTTCTATAATATGTAACCGGATCTTGCCCTCTAGAAACACCACAGATGTTAACTTTAATAGGGCACTTTTAACTTGGTATTTTGTAACACAGTGGGATGTTGACATCGCCCGCTTAGTTAGTGATGAGATGGTATTGAGGGGATCCCTCACTGCCAAGGGTTTTTACTACCCATCTCTTGTCACTACACTGTGTCTCCTCCATCAGACCCCAGTAACTGCCACTAATGGTGAGCTACTACCAAAAGCTCCGTTTAGAGCTGCTCAAATCCGGGTTGGACGAGATACAACCCCAATTGACTTGGATGAGGAGGACGATCCTGTACCAGTTGCCCGAGCCAGGCACTCCACGGATTCAGCCGAACCTTCCAGGCATGCTTCTCGTGGAGCAAGTATGTCTAGGTCCGAGTCCTCACGACCTATGCTTAGGTCCATGGAGGAGGAGGTTGCTAATCTGCGCACCTCCATTGATGGCTTGCACACACGTCTAGACGCTATGTCTACGGGCAAGCTCGGTCGGACAGTAGGTTTATGGCATGGCTCAAGGCACTTGGACGAGCATGTCACGTCGATCCATCCATCATCTCCGACTCCGAGCGAGTCTCAGGTAAGTTTTTCTCGCCCTTCTTGTGCTTTATTTTTTATTCATGTCATGGGGACATGACATATTTTTAAGTGTGGGGTGGGTGACTTATCTTGTATATGATGTATATATTAGTTGTAATAGTTAATATAAAATAATAAAAACACAAAAAAATCATAAAATTTTAAAAATACAAAAATATGAGTAGAGGACTCTTCCTGATGACAGACTATTTAGGACAAGTACTCTTGAGGGAAGTAGTCCACGTAGGAATTTTTATTTCTTTTATTTTCTTTTTTTAGGTAGTGTATCATCTCCCCCTTGGTTTTTCTTTTGACCACGGTTCTTTTCCAAGGGTTTTTATATGAACCGGGTTAGGTAGATTTTTTCTTTTCTTAGGATTAGAGGAACATGTAACCCCGAATATCCACATTAGCATGTAACCTCGAATATGCACATTAGCAAAAGCTTAAATTAAACTTGAGAATGTATCTTCTAAGCTTGACTGTAGAATCTCAATATTCCTTAAAGTGCACAATAATGCTTGCTTGAACATCGATAGGACTTTGTAGATAAACCAGATTCCAAATGAGTTGCATGTTATGTGTGTATGAGGTTTTACTTACATTGTATGCTTTACATACTGCCTAGAACTTGCCCTGTGTGTTTGCAAAGCGAAATAGAAGTTGTTTGGTTGTAGAAAGGATAGATGCAATTCTTTGTGTAACCCCATATACCAATAGACATGAATTCACCCGTACATTATATCTTAGTTAACCCCTTTGAGCCTATTCTTTGATAACCCTTGAATGGTCATCAAATATGTATAATGTTCTACTTTACCTCCTAGAAGCACTTGTATGGTAATGAATATGCAAAAGTTTAAGTGTGGGTGAAGGAAAATTAAAAAATGGAAAATCAAGAATTAATGGTAGAAAATAGTGAACTAGCCAAAATAATGTTGCAAAGCAATGAGAAAAGAGCTATATCACTATATATATGAAAATTAGAAAGGCCAGTTACACCAATAAAAGAAAAGTAGGGACTAAAATCAAATAAAGGTGAAGGAATGTTTATGGGAGACATAAGGAAGAAAACTAAAAGGGAAGTTGTGAAAAGAAAAAGAAAAGTGCTTAGGGAGGTTAGTCACTATGACCAAAAGTATCCTACCCGTCCCATAGCCAACATTACAACCCTTAAAGATCGCTTGATCTATGATTAAATAATTCGATTAGTGGAGTATTACACTAGGGGCAAGCCTATGGTGTGTCTGTATGCATATGAGTGTTCTTTGTTGAGAGTGAGTGAATTTTTCCGATATTTATAAGTTCCATGTTTTTGAATTGTTGATGTGTGGGAACTTCTCTCAATAAACTTTGTGAGGGCATGTAATTCAAGAGGAAGAATGTAAATTTGCAAG
>JASVEL010003434.1:0-12174 GCA_032618575.1 Nicotiana noctiflora | reverse complement strand
TTTTTGGTAATAAGTAGAGTAAGTAATAATTGTGAGCACGTGATTTTTGCCTTACTTGAGAAGTACTCCCAGAAAATTCAAAAAAAAATATATAAAAATAGTTTCGTGTTGGGTATGATTTTTGTGATTTTGTGTTATTTTATCTTTTGTGTGCACGTTTATTTATTTAAATTAAAAAATACAAAAAATATATATGCTAAGTTTTGCATTTTTAGTGTTTGATATCGAAGTCATGTGACTTACATTTTTGGGTGATATGTAATTATGTACGTTAATGGTAGTAAAAGATAGCGGTGTTATAGGTTAGTATATATACATATGTGTGTATGTATATATATATATATGTATATGTATACATATATATATATATATATATACACATACACATATAATACATCATGAAGATCCGATCTGGGCCAAATCCAGTCTAAAAGCCAGGCCCAAACGGATTTCTTCTAATTCAGCCCAAATACCCGTCCAGCTTCAGCCTGTGTAACACTTGATCTGGACCGTTGGATTTTATTATCCAACGGCCCAGATTAATCCTTTAATTCTAATATACATTCAGCCTATGACTTGACCAAACGACGTCGTTTGGTTTAAGTGAGGGGATCCTGATCGTTGATCGTAAATGATCCGACGATCAGGATTTAATCTCATCTCTCGTATATAAGGTTCATTCCATACCCCGGCCCCCCCCCCAAGCCAGACCCCCATCTCCCTCAGAAGCTCTCAAAGCCCGGTGTAACGCCGCCCTCCTCCGCCGTACTCCGCCTGCCGGAAATCGCCTCACGGCGGTTCCGGTAGGCCAATCAAACCCAAACCAACGCCAAACCTTCCCCTCACCTCCCCCATCACGAACCCGGCCTCCACTAACCTCGAATCATGCCGGAGCTCCTCGAATCTTCATTTGAAGATTCGAGTCAAACTCGAACCTATGCCAAATCACCCCAAATTCACACCACAGTCTCCTCACACCTCCCCCACACTCCCATTGACATTGGTTTGCTTCGAATCTAACCAAAAATACAAAAGCCCCAAATCCGAGCCCAAGAACCCTAATTTTTGAAGTAACTCAATTCAAGCCGGGTTAGCCGCAATTGAAGTCCAAGGGACTTTAGTCCAGGTGTTCTCAATCGAGAACATCTTGATTAAAGCCCGTTTGGCTTCAATAATTCCGAGTCTTAGCTCGAAGCTTGGTCGGCAGTTTCCTTATGAGGTATTCATTCCTTCTTTGGTCAATTTAATTCGATTTTTGTGAATATGTGTGTTGATTTATTCATTGTTTCAATTCTCATCTAGCATGCTTCTCATTTCTCATAACAATCGATTTGTTCTCCTCCTTTGAGGCCTTTTATTTGGCCAATTCCCTCTGTTTTTAGTTGTTAAGATGAATCATAGGTTCAATGTGATTAAAGTCGTCAGGGAAATAGTTCGTAATATTAATCCCTTGAATCTGCCTGATGCAATTCACTGGTGTAGAACTTGTTACTGTTTGATTCAGATTAAAGGGGGATAATTGGTTGTAGTTAATAGGTTAATTGTTTAATCACAAGGGCTAGTGGAACTGAGCACTGCAGGGCATCCCACTGAGGCTCCTGCCACCAGCATTGTTTAATGCTGAGTCCATACTTTGGACAGTAGACAGTGGGTTTGCAGGGAATATGATGGGTTGGGAAGGGTTGGGAAGTCAGGGTAGGGGGTAACCTTAGGGGCAGGTGTTCTGGAGGGACTTTTAGCTATAAATATAGCATCAAACTGAACCTATAGGGGATAGACATTGATACAGACACTTGAGAGCATCTGGGAGAGCACAAACAGTACCTGGAGAGCAAATATTCATAGATACATATAGACACTTGAGAGGATACCTGAGAGTAACTAGAGCACCTGAAGAAAAATAGATACAAGGATACACATATAGGAAGATACAGAGAAAGGCTACTGTTTTCATTGGTTTGGAGTCACTGTTTCATCGAGTTTTCCTGGCTACTGTTTGGCTGGTTCTTCTGTTAGTTGTTGTTGCTGTGTTATTGTGGCTACTGCCATTGGTTGTGGTCGTGTGTGCTGATATTGCTGCCTGGTTGTTTGGGGTTGCTTTTGGTCTATTGGTGGCTGGTCTGTTAGTGTTTGCTGCCTGGGGTTTGGTCTTTTGATTGCTGCCTGGCTGTGTGTTTGTTACTGCTTGGTTCAAAATCTTGCTGTTAGTCCTTATTGTTGTTGCTGTGGTGTTCAATTGAGGCTGTTGGTCAGTAGTTTGTTGCTCTTGGTCGTTTTGGTTGCTGGCTGGTCTGTAGTTTGCTGCCTGGTTTGGGTTGTTGCTGTGGTTTCATTATTTTGTGGCTGTGCTACTTAACTGTAATGGCCATTTGATTGCTGCCTGGCCATTATTGTTCCATTAGTCCATTAGTTGGTAAAGTTTGAAGAATTTGATCACTGTTTGGTTTGTTGGGATTATTAGCTGGTTCACCATTTGTTTTGGTGTGGAGTTGTTGCTGTTACTGTTCCTGTTACTGTTGCGGCATTACCATCGCTCACTCTTCTTTGTTCTTTCACATTCCAGGTACACATCTCTGTTATTGTAATTCCTTGGTTCAAAAAGAATGAAGCCTGAAGTTTATGTTTGAAGTCTGTTGAATCATGTAGTCGTCCAAAGTCTATGCTTGATTACGTTCTGTTACTGTCTAATTAAATTTGTATTGCTAGTTTTGTTATGGAAAATGTAGCTAGACCAAAGATACACTATCATTAGATATGCACGTAAACCCGAATTAGTCTGTTGTATCTCTGTTCAATCTTCCCTACTCATGTGTGTAATCTCCAAACCTGTTAAATGATAGACCTTATGTTACAAGCAAGATTAGCTAGGGAGTTGTTACTCGACGGAATGACGTAATTAGATTAAAAAGAGTCGGGGGTGCGTTTCATGTGACCCGACCCCAATTTTGGGCAAGAATAAACAAAGCGTGTTAAGAACCACAGGTGCATTTCATGTGATGTGGTTCGTAGCAAGTTTTAAGTAATTTGGAATCAACTCTTAAGTAAGATACAGTGGGACGTAGTTCGCTTTAGATTTGAATCGAAGGTACGCCTCGCCCGATAGTTACACTAATCACATAGCCGTCATAAATGTACATATAAATGCTTAGATTTCGAGATGCGTCGTTTCTTAACGAATATCACGCCTTTCTCAACGGTGTAAATAAGTAGTCGATCCGTGTGCATATTTTAGTTGTACCTTGTTTCTTTTAATACGGGTGTGCATTTCACGTGACCCAAATCCAAACCCCGAAATGTTGAATAAGAATATGTTGAGGATCCGGGTGCATTTCATGTGACGTGATTCGAAAGCATATTTTTAAGCAACTTTCTCTTTCGTAAATCACAACCAATCATAAAAGCGGTAAAGGGGTGTTAACTTGCACTAAGTACATAATTGTAAAAAGCAGACGGATAAGCCAAACACGACAGTTGAGCGACCGTGCTAGAACCACGGAATTCGGGAATGCCTAATACCTTCTCCCGGGTTAATAGAATTCATTATCCAGATTTCCGGTTCGCGGACCGTTAAATAGAGTCATTCTTTTCCTCGATTCGGGATTTAACCGGTGACTTGGGACACCATAAATCTCCCAAGTGGCGACTCTGAAATAATTGAAATAAATCCCATCTCGATTGTCCTTTAATTGGAAAAACTCTTTGCATCCTCGCGGGTGCGGAAAAAAGAGGTGTGACAGCTCTGGCGACTCTGCTGGGGAAGTTCTTTAGAATTCGAGCTCGGAATAACTGGGTTGATCATTAATAATAGCTTTTGTGACATATTTTGGGGGAGACAATTTTTTTTTTAAAATTGGCCTAAAGTGTGATTAAGGTTGCTCGAGGACGAGCAAAGATTTAAGTGTGGGGTATTGATAATAGGTGAATTTGACTATAATTATGCCCTAAATAATCACACTTTGTTATGGTATTAAGGTTGTTTATGAGGACAAAATGCTTTGATTAGTGTTTGTTTGTGTGTTATAGGTACATGTGATGCAATGGATGCTAAGAAGAGCTATTTTGGAGTCATATGTTGATGAGAAGGCCAAGAGAATAGCTAAAGTGAAAAGAGCTGGAAGAAGTAGAGAAAAATCAGCTAGACTGTTCATCCGCGGTTCATTCGCGGCCGCGGATGAACCGCGAATAATGAAGCTCTCTGAAGTTTGTTGTTCGCGGTCTGCTCGCGGCCGCGAACGAACCGCGGAAGGCGCCGCAACAGTACTCCTAATTGTACTCAAACTTAGTTTTTTAGCCCAAAAACCTCTATATAAACTCCTAGTTTGCCCAATAAAGGCATGTTGTCTTTATTTCATTACTTTTACAAGATATTTAGTAAGAGAGAATCCTCTCAACTCCTTCTTTTTATTTTATATCAAGTATTTCTTTATGATTTCAATTATTATTCTTGTTTCTTTAAGCATGAGTAGCTAAATCCTTTTCTAAGGTTTTGATGGAACCTATTGGGTGATGAACTTATCGTTTATGTGATTACAAATTGTGAACTAGATTTTTATTTGTTCAACTTCGTTCTTGTTGTAGTTAATTGGTAGGATCCCCAATTAGCTGTGCCTATTTAGTGTGCATAACTTGGAAAAGAGTGCATATTTAGGCATAGTGTTGAACAACACCACACCTAGGTTATTGAAGGAATCTATAACTTTAGGCGTAAAGACGGGGTTAGGAATAACGAAGTCTTGGGTGCAATCTTAAGTAAACTATTCAAATTAAAGCTAGCTAGGGTAGCTCGGGAGAGTGCACTAGTAAATTATTGTAATTGCTCGGGAGAGGGTTACGATACACATAGCGTTCATGATTGATAAAATAAATTAACAATTTGTATGAGCATAACGATAAGAGATTCCATCAATAAGGGAAATCAATACCTTAGTCCTTCTCCATATTATTTTTACTCAACATTCAATTCTTTCTTTTAAGCATTCTTAATTATTGCAAAGTAGTTAGTCGAAATCCATACTCAAATATACTCTAAATTTTGGGAACTTGATTCGGAAGTATTCTTAGGTTGTGAAAGTTGTGATTGATAGGTTAATTCTCTGTGGGATCGATCTTGGACTTATTAGACCAGGTTATATTGACTGCGACCGTTGCTTGGACGTGAATGAGGGAGCGTATCCCTCTTGGCGTGCGGTCATAAGGGAGGACGCCTCTGAATGTCGTCGACCTCATAAGGCGGCGTCCCCGACCTGTACGTCATCCGGGCCGGCCACGCGTATATACAAATTAGCCTTATTTTGCATCCGATTTGTCCTCGTACAGTTTTCTTTCTAACTACGTGTCTAATATATATAAATGCACTACATAAATATACAGAATAACAAATGGATTTGTCCTTTCTTGGTTCCTTCTAGTTTAGTACCTTTTCATCCCATTCCCCTTCTCCTTCTCCACGAAGAGAGAGAAAGAAAAATTAAGAGTATTTGAAAATAACTGTGAATTATTAGGCTAGTAGTTACTAGGGCAATAATTATATATCACAGTAATTATAATGACTCATTTATTTTCCATAACTTATTTACAATACAATTTCGACTGTCATGTTTGGGTCCTAACGCGGTCTGATTTCTAACATTTGAGTCTAACGGACGTGTCCTTAAATGGTGTTCTGACATGACATAACATAACATTAAGCACAATGATGAAACAAAACATATTTCTCTGAAGCTTCATTTTCCTCAAGAAGTGATAAGAACTTAACTAAAGTTAATTGTGTGAAAAGCAGCGGAGAAGAATTCAGAGGCGGATGTAGCCTTCTAGTATCATGGTACTATGAAGTTTGATGTGTATCAAAAATTTATATAAAAAATTATTAAAATTATAATAAATAATAAATATGAATTCAAAAGGTTTAAATTTTAAATGCGGTGGTTACTTGAGTGAGAAAAAATGAGGGGCAAATGAATACTTCATGTGGTCCATAACAAAGTAATCAATTTGCTTTAGACACACTCATTAACAAAATACTAAATTTTAAATAAAATAGTTAGTGTGATTAAATTATTCTTAATTAAATATTGCAGTACAGTTAGTTAATGTGAGAAGTAAAAAACTTTTTAAGCAAGATTTATTTTTTCTTGATTATATAAAGGTATATTTATTTTGAACTAAAATAAAAAATAAATTTATCACGGCGAATGAATTAATATAAAAGGCAAATGTGGCAGGTACGTAGTTGGAAGTCACGCCTCAGGGTGACTTTTTAAAGAAAATTGCAGAAAGAATATACAAAGGGGTTGTTTCTTTTGTATAATTTTAGAGCGTTGGAAAGAATAAGAATCTGTGTTTATTAAATAGCCCCCCAAAGAATAATCAATAAGGTTCTGACTTTCGAGACTGAATAGGGTTTTTAAGGCTAAGTTGAAATTTTGATAGGAGTTAAGTATTTATGTCTTCATCACTTAAAAATGTGTCTAGAGCAGAAGTACGTGAACCAAACTACCCATAAAAATGTGTCTAAAGCAAATTAATGTTTTGGTTGACTATATGTTATAAGTTCTCAAATTATTTGCTTCTTGAATTTATTAGTTAGCGGTTTCAAAGGACCTCAAAGTCAACATATGCATTTTAGGACTACTTTAGTTGTGCGCAAAATTCGGTTACCAAGTTTTAGATAAGGAGTTAATATTCAACTACATTATCTTTTACAATTAAAGAACCACAACATTTGATAGAATATTAAGAAAAAGTACATCCTTCAATAAGTTAGAAAAGTCATTTTCCTATTTTAATGAAAATTCCATTTGACAATATTTTATACTAGTTTGGCACATGTTCCTTTTAATTTTTTCTTTTTTTTTAAAAAAAATGTCACCTTTCTCTATTTTAATATAGTTCAACTATAAAATTCTCTTTACACCCTTAATAAAATGATTTTCGGTCACATAAATATATAAAGCTTATTTTAGATCATATATTTTAAAAGTATCTTTTATCTTAGTATTCATGTCTAAAGAAACAATGACACATAAGTTAGAGCGTAGGAAGTACAAGAAAATGACTTTATCATGAAATACAGCCATACCAAACGGACCTAATTAAATAGATTATATATTGTTTAAATTATACATACATATAATATTTATTGTATGGGTCAGAATTCGACCCCACGATAATTAACAAAGTTAATCCCGTCTTTAGCTAGTTCATAACTAATGAATGGTATGACCATTTATTCTGAATGATATTTAACTCTTATTCGGTTCAATCGACGAAGGCACGGCTCATCCCCCGTCCCCCCCCCCCTGAGGGTGAAACTTCTGCGTGGTCATTACTGCCAGCTCACGGAGCTCACAACTATAAATACCAAAAGAGCGAGCACTAGTAAGGGGGCTTCTTCTGGACCACTATTCACCAGAGAAGGGAAGAGAAGACATAAAGAGACTCATATTAGGGAAAAGTGAAACACCATTGTATGTCTCTGAACATCTTCATGGAGAGGCAGACCTAACCAATGTTATCAATAAAAGCTGTTAATATTTCTACTCCTAATTCTGAGTACTTATTATCGTTTCTTTCATTTGGTCTAATGGATTATTACACTTTACTATGATTTTTCCGTGATTCATTTACATTGTTTTCACTTATAAAGTATGTGATAACTTTTGAGCAAATAATTTGGCACCATCTGTGAGGATTTCCTAGCAAAATCGTGTAGTTCTCCCCTAGACCAAAAGGAAAGAAATGCCGGAAAAGAAAGAAAGAAAAAAAAAGAACAACCCTGCTCGAACAAGCCAAAGCGACATCTCGGACAAGGGGAACTCAAAGATTTCAAATCTAGATCAGAGTCCTCTCTCTCTCCGATCTTCGATAGTGCGAACAAGAAGAAGAAGGCCCCCCACTAAGGGAGAATCCCAGTGACGCATCTCCCGCATCCCCGACACGGGCTCCGGTTGGATACCGGCATGGAGATATCTCAAGCCGAGAGCCACCTCAAGATAGCCTACATGCCCCGATTGGGCAGACAATGCATAAACTACTCAAGGTCTCAAATCAAAACCGAGCTTCAACACTCAATATCCACAACTTGGGAACTTAGGTTATGCGCCTTCGCCAATAAGTTCAACTACGAAAACCTGGACTCAAGCTATGCTATGCGCCTTCGCCAACAAGTTCAACTATGGTTGAACCAAAACTCAAGCTATGCGCCTTCTCCATCAAAATTAACAAAGTCCAACAACAGTTGAACTAGAACTCAAGCTATGCTCCTTCTCCATCAAAATTGACAAAGTTCAACAACAGTTGAACTGGGAACTCAAGCTATGCGCCTTCGCCAACAAGTTCAACTACGATTGAACCGGGACTCAGGCTATGTGCATTCGCCATCAAAATTGACAGAGTTCAACAACAGTTGAACTGGGACTCAAGCTATGTGCCTTCGCCAACAAGTTCAACTATGGTTGAACCAAAACTCAGGCTATGCGCCTTCACCAACAAATTCAACTATAGTTAAATCAAGACTCAAGCTATGCACCTTCACCATCAAAATTGATGAAGTTCAACAGTTAAACTGGGGACTCAGGCATTAAAATTGACAAAGTTCAACAATAGTTGAACTGAGACTTAGGCTATGCGTCTTCGCCAAAAAGTTAAACTATGGTTGAAACAAGACTCAAGCTATGCGCCTTCGCCATCAAAATTGACAAAGTTCAACAATAGTTGAACTGGGACTCAGGCTATATGCCTTTGCCAAAAAGTTCAACTATGGTTGAAGCCAAAACTCAGGCTATGTGCCTTCGCCAACAAGTTCAACTATAGTTGAATCGGGACTCAGGCTATGCGCCTTCGCCATCAAAATTGACAAAGTTCAACAAAGTTGAACTGGGACTCAGGCTATGCGCCTTCGCCAACAAGTTCAGCTACGGTTGAACTGGGACTCAAGCTATGCGCCTTCGCCATTAAAATTGACAAAGTTCAACAACAGTTGAACTGGGACTCAGCTATGTGCCTTCGTCAACAAGTTCAATTTGCGCCTTCAACATTAAATCAAGGCTATGTGCCTTCGCAAACAAGTTCAACTATGGTTGAACCAAGACTCAAGCTATGCGCCTTTGCCATCAAAATTGACAAAGTTCAATAACAGTTGAATTGGGATTCAGGCTATGCGCATTCGACATTAAATCAAGGCTATGTGCCTTTAACTCAAGCTATGCGCCTTTGCCAACAAGTTCAACTACGATTGAACCAAGACTCAGGCTATGCGCCTTCACCATCAAAATTGACAAAGTTCAACAGTTGAACCGGGACTCAGGCTATGCGCCTTCTCCAACAAGTTCAACTATGGTTGAACCAAAACTCAGGCTATGTGCCTTCACTAACAAGTTATACTACGGTTGAACCAAGACTCAAGCTATGCACCTTCGCCATTAAATCCTACGAGCTCGACCGCGATCGAACCATAAGGCTAGACGCATTCGTCCTCAAATCTAACAAGTTCAACCATAGTTGGAGTGGGACTCGGACCAAGCTTCTTCACTATTGAACCCATCAAATCCCAATCGCTAACGAATCAAGGCATGGGTAAGGCACCCTCGCCATTCAAGTAAGTACGCCCAACTCGAACCATGATTAGGGGCACATAAAGTTCGGCCCCGATTTAACTACAAGGCCGTATTTTGTATCACCACGGCCAATAGTTCAACCGCGCCAAAACTGGGACTAAGGCTAAGTGCCGCTATTGCCAAGCAACGACTCCGACTCGCTCACCCCGAGTCGAAGAAGAAAAGTCGTCAACAATAAAAAATTAACATACTTACCAAAGAAACTCAAAGGCAAATCACCCCTTCGAACGTACGCAAAGAAAAATTCGAAAAAAAGGAAATATCATGATATGCTGCGGCGCGCAGCCCGATCCACTACCAGTCAGCTATAATGCAATGCAGCCTCACAGGCACAGAAATAGTATTTGAAATCTCTTTTTATCATTTTCAGTAGAAAACTGTATTTCAGAAATTCCAGATTTTGGAAAACCATTTTAGACAGTAATAGCTCAGGACTGGTATCAAAATAGCATGCCAATATCATAGAAACAATAGCAATGATCCTCGCGGGATCCCAATAACCGGCTCATAGCCCAAAGATATCCACAACAATCCAAGTAGGAGGTTTACTAGCTCAATAATAGCCAACAACACAGTATAGTATTACCAGGTCGGACTAAGCCATAGTCCCCAATCACATTCGACCCCGCACTCACAGGAGAGTACGTGTCTCGCCTCAATACAGCGTCACATAGTGATATACCAGGGTTTCGAACCTGCTGGTCATCACCGACACCCATTACTCACCTCGACTCGGCTCGAAGACTAGTCTGCAATGCCCTTTCCATGAGAATTGACCTCCACGGGTGTAGAATCTGATCAAAATCAATAGAAATGCATCAAAATAGGCTAAAGAGACATTACCCAATCGAAACAACTCGAATTACACCAAAAACCACAAAGTTGCCAAAACCCAACTTTCGGTATATTTCTCGAAAAATTACAAAAGTTACATTTTCGGAATCCTTATCTCAACACGAGTCCATACATATAAAGTTTATCAAAATCGAACTACATTTGCCCATTCAAATCAATGATTTACCATAACCCAGGCTTAGAGCAAAAACCCCCATTAATTCTTCCATTTTCAGTGAAATATATGAAGATTCTAACATAAAATCGTGTATTTAGACTATAAAACTTACCTCCAATATTTTCCCGATGAAATCCCCTTCAATTTCCACTACTTGGCTCTCAAGGAACTAAAAAATGAAGGAAATATGCTATTAGTTCGCGACTGAAATGTTCTGGTTTAAACCCTTCTGTCAGCCCAGTTATCTCTATGCAATCGCAGCCCTTGGCTTACGATCGCGATGAACAAATTTTTGGGGTCCTCATTTCCTTCTACGCGATCGCGTGGACCCTGATGCGATTGCGATGCTCAGCGAAACCAACACTATGCGATCGCATTGCACCCAAACCTGACCTTACGCGATCGTACCCCACACTTCGCGATCGCGAATGGTAAAAATCCTCAGCTCTCCAGTACTCTTCGCGATTGCGTGGCTACTAGTGCGATCGCGATGAACAAATGTCTGTTGCACTTATGACAGCAGACCTGATCCCTCATTTAGCCAAAAATGGTCCGTTTGGACCCCCGGATTCACCCCGAGGCCCTCGGGACCCCAATGAAAACCACCAAACTACTCCAAAGCACGATACGAACTTGTTCCAATCATAAAAACACACCCTTAAACACGGAAATCAACAAATCAAAGTGAATTCAAGCCTACGTTTCAACTAGAACTTCCGGAACCGACATCCAATCAAAAACCCGACCAAACGATGTCCGAATGACCTAAAAATTTGCATATATATCCAAAATCACCTAACGAAGCTACTTCAACTGTCGGAATTCCATTCCAACCACCGGATAAAAATCTCACCTATTGATCGGATTTCGCCAAAATTCCAACTTAGCCAATTCAAGCCTATTTCTGCACCGGATCTCTAAATTCAATTCCGATCATTCCCATAAGTCACAAATCACCTCCCGGAACTAACCAAATCATCGGAATTCAATTCCGAGCCCTCTAACCATATAGTCAACTTCATGTTGTCTTTTTATAAATAAGCTTCATTTCAAAAGGCTATATGCCTCATTTTCTACCAGAATCACTCCTAACTCACCCGATAGACTCTAACACAGATATAGAAACATGAAACACATAAATAAAGGGGTAACGAGGCGGTAACTCTCATGACGACGGGTCGGGTCGTCACAGGTTAGCCACTATAACCAAAAGTGTCCTATTCGTCCCATAGCCTATATTACAACCCTTAAAGACCTCTTGATCTATGATTGAATAACTCGATTAGTGGAGTATTACACTAGGGGCAATCCTATGGTGTATCTATATGCATATGAATGCTCTTTGTTGAGAGTGAGTGAAATTTTTCTACATCTATAAGTTCCATGTTCTAAATTGCTTATGTGTGGGAACTTCTCTCAATATAATTGTGTGAGGGCATGTAACTCAGGAAGAAAAAGGTAAGTTTGCAAGTCTGTGATAATAATTAGAGTAAGCAATAATGTGCTGGCATTTGAGTTCACAATTGGGTAAGGAGTGTGCATGTCTTA
>JASVEL010003433.1:0-254095 GCA_032618575.1 Nicotiana noctiflora | reverse complement strand
TGTTGTTGTTGATCGACCACTGTTTTGCCTCTTGTGGTCTGCTCTTGGGAATCTGGTTTGGCTATCACTGTTCCATTGATTCGGATATTGTTTGTTGCTGCCTGGTTGTTTATTGCTGCCTGGGTTCAAGTTTTAGTCACTAGTTCAGTGATTGATAAAGTTCGATTATTGTTGGTTGTTGGGTTATTAGCTGGTTCACCATTTGTTATTGGTCTTTGATTGTTGCTCCTGCTACTATTCCTGTTACCGTTGCTGCATTACCATTGCTCACTCTTCCTTGTTCTTCCGTATTCCAGGTACACACCTCTGTTATTGTAGTTCCTTGGTTCGACAAGAATGAAGTTTGAAGCTTATGCATAAAGTCTATTGAAACATGTAGTCGTCTAAAGCTTTTATGTTCAATTACATTCTGTTATTCTCCAATTAAGCTTGTATTGTTAATCTTGGTTATGGAAAAGCGTAGCTAGGCCAAAGATACATTGTCGTTAGATAAGCATGTAAACCTGGATTAGTCTTCGTATCTCTATTCAATCTTCCCTACTCATGTGTGTAATCTCCAAGCCTGTTAAATGATAGACCTTATGTTACAAGCAAGATTAGCTAGGGAGTTGTTGCTCAACGGAATGACATAATTAGATTAAAAAGAGTCGGGGGTGCATTTCATGTGACCCGACCCCAATTTCGGGCAAGAGTAAACAAAGCATGTTAAGAACCACAAGCGCATTTCATGTGATGTGGTTCGTAGCAAGTTTTAAGTAATTTGGAATCAACTCTTAAGTAAGATACAGTGGGATGTAGTTCGCTTTAGATTTGAATCAAAGGTACGCCTCGCCCAATAGTTACACTAATCACATAGCCGTCATAAATGTACATGTAAATACTTAGATTTCGAGATGCGTCGTTTCTCAACGAGTATTACGCCTTTCTCAACAGTGTAAATAAATAGTCGATCCGGGTACATATTCTAGTGGGATACAGTGGGATTACTTTTCTTTTTAATACGGGTGTGCATTTCATGTGACCCAAATCCAAACCCCGAAATGTTGAATAAGAATATGTTGAGGATCCGGGTGCATTTCATGTGACGTGATTCGAAAGCATATTTTTAAGCAACTTTCTCTTTCGTAAATCACAACCAATAATAAAAGCGGTAAAGGGGTATTAACTTGCACTAAGTACATAATTGTAAAAAGCGGATAGATAAGCCAAACACGACAGTTGAGCGACCGTGCTAGAACCACGGAATTCGGGAATGCCTAATACCTTCTCCCGGGTTAATAGAATTCCTTATCCGGATTTCTGGTTCGCGGACTGTTAAATAGAGTCATTCTTTTCCTCGATTCGGGATTTAACCGGTGACTTGGGACACCATAAAACTCCCAAGTGGCGACTCTGAACTAATTAAAATAAATCCCATCTCGATTGTCCTTTAATTGGAAAAACTCTTTGCATCCTTGCGGGTGCGTAAAAAAGAGGTGTGACAAAAGTAGGGACCATGAAGCAGAACTTCTCTCAAATAACTTTGGAAAAAAGTGAATTCAACGAGAAGAAAGGGGATTAGGCATTACATCAACAATCTCTCAGCTTATTAATGATCAAAATTGTGCAACTTAGGATATTTAAAGTTTGAAAACGAGGAATGCTATCCTGGAAGGTCAGCAGGCCCAAGGGGCCCCAGAGTCAAATAAGAAGGTGGTTTATTTGACAAAAGAAAATGTTGATCTCATGGCACAAGGGGAGAACCTGAAAGAAGAACTGCTTAATGAGCAAAAGGCAACAAATGTTCGGATAGACCTAGTTCTCCAAACTCTTGTTGCAGCTTCCAAACCCACTACTCCTAGTACCCCCTAAGCAACCCCTTTAGTGACTAGTTTCTGGATTATCTATTTTTGTTTTAATTACTTAGCATATGTTTTTATTTCTTTTGTTTTGATGTGGATGGGATGCGTTAGTACTGCTCCCGATTTCAGCATTCCAATCTTTACCTTTGCATTTTAAGCAAAGGCATATGATTTATATATAAAAACTATCCTCATTTGCTATCTAAATGGTTTTATTCTCTGTTTCTATTTTCTATTATGTTGTGTGTACATATATGGCATGAGTTGGATAGGTTAGACTTCTTTATGTTGTTTGCCTACTTGTGTATTTTTAATGATTCCAAAAAGGGAAAGAATAATTGAAACAAGAATCAGATTAAGGCGGAAGCATAAAGCCAGGGGGAACTTGTGAAGTTCCTATTGCTTCATCTGGTTATTTCAGCTCTAAAAATATATTACCAATGTCTAAGTTTTTCAGCATCAAAAACGGGGAAATTGATGGGTTTTCAATGTCTTAACCGTTATGTTTTGATGATTAAACAAACTTACTGTCAAGAACCAGATAGGGAACCCGATACACTTGGTACACATTGCTAATGAACGGATTACATTCAGGTCTCCAGCTAATGTGAACTGATGCAACTGTAGAAAATAGGTAAACAACATAGGGACCTAATCCCATGTGTTACCCTAACAGTAGTACAAAATTCAACTGTGCAGAGCTGGAAAGTGACTACCACATAAACAGTGCACACAATGCAGTAGTTTTGCAGTCACTTGTCTTTTGACCAACCAAATGCTTACATCATTCAAGTTATGTCATCAAATGTGTATTAACAAGAGCATTACAACACAATATCACTTGAACACTTGAGAATTTACTTCAAGTATTCAAGCCTTCTAAGACAACAAATTTAATTCTCAAGAGTCCCAAGTAGAATGTTTAACGATACTACAGACCAGTTTCTAAATCTAGTATTTTGTTGTCCTTAGTTGAGTTGTAACTTTGTAATTATTCTTGTAATTCTTAAATTGCTTAGCTAGAAGCATTGGTTAGGAACCCTTTATAAAACTATAAACCATTTATATTTGTGTCGTGACTAGTGTTAGTCATGAGTTGAAGTCTTTGTAATAGGTGTATATCAATTTAGCTTGTAATAGGTGTAGTACAAGTTAGTCAGCGATTAAGAGTTTAATTCCTAGATTTTTTGATTGTAATCTAAAAGTTTCGCATGGTGAAGTCGAAATCCTACCAATGTAGGTCGTGGGTTTTTATCCTATTGAGCACGAATTTTTCCACGTAAAACTCCATCTCTTATTTACTTACTATTTTATTAGTATTCTCAGTAAAAACTCATAGAAGATTTGGTACTCTATAGTTTGGTGGACTCATATAAATTATTAGTTTACCCTTGAAAATGGATAACGATTGAATTTATATGTAGTTTTAAGTATATGTGGATAAGTTCAACATAAGCGATCAATAATGTTAGATAAGTGAATTAAAGATAAAATAAATAACCAAACCAGTAGTGATGTTAAGTTCGACCTTAGGTTTGAGCTTTGTGATTGTTCTGCCCTTGATTCGGACCCAAATAATTATGAAAAACTATGAGCAAAAATGAGAACTTTGAATAACTTAAAAGTAGAGAAAACAAGTCTTTATTGCCTTTATATGTGTGTGGTCATACGGACCATAGTTAGAGGTTGTTGGCTTCAGTTCAACGAAGATCCAAGGTTGTCCTGCAGGCGTACGCAAGCCTTGGCGTCCCCTCCTATCCCGTTTTTTTCTGTTCTAACTTTTTCGGAGACGGACATGTATTTTATTTATTTAGACCATTATTTGTAACATTCGTAGATAGTCCGTAAAATTGTGATACCATTTTAGGGTGATGTATTATTATGGATTGTGTATTGGCATTAGCTAAATTGTTAAATACTATTCCTCTGCGTTTTTATTTCTGCTGCTTCCTTACATTAAGTTAGTAGATTGTTAAAGATAAAGTTAAAATGTGAAAATAATTAGTAACATTGGTTTCTCTAGCAGGTTCAATGTTAGGTATCATTACGGTCCGGATAGTAGAAAATTTGGATCGTGACAATATTTAATAGATTATATTAATCCACCCGTTCCAAACTTTTTAAATTTCGAGAGTCAAACGAGTTATCTCTTATCGTGGGTTTTTCATATATACTCCACTTTATAAATATTTTGAATTATTAATTATTATCAGTTGTACTATTATTTTTCAAATATGTAAATTTTAATTAGAAAATTTAAAATTTCCGTACCCGAATACAAGGCCAAGCTCTCAAAATTCGAAAAATATCTTCTTTAAGGGACCGATCAGAGAATACTCATTTGAAATTTCAATTATTTCTTTTTCTTTTTCAAATAAATCAATAAATGAATAAAACGAGAACATGGAGGTTATTGTTCAAATTAGTTAAAATGCCACTCCCTCCGTTCGAATTTATCTGAATCTTTTTGGTTCGTTCCAAAAAGAATGTCCACTTTCTAAATCTGGAAATAATTTAGTTTAAACTTACAATTTTTTTACCCTTTATTAGTTAAAATTTTTGATTTGTTTAAGACTACAAATTGCAAAAATCTTTATTTTTTCTTAAATTTCATGCCCAATCAACCAGGTTCACATAAATTAAAATGAGGGAGTACCAAAAATGAACGACTATCAGATGAAAGACAGATGAACAACAAACACAAACATATCAATCCTCTTATTAAGTACATTTTTTTTCCCACAAGAGACAAGCCTGCTGCATGGTTGCAGCTTATTGACGACAATACTTAATGCAACATACATGCATGCTTTCTACTGATCGCATGCTGAAAAACATTATTCAGTTTCCGTTTACTTGTTCCTCAAAGTACAGTGATAGTAATCTTGAGACCTTTAAGGCAATCAGTGGCGAGAGAAGAGATGTAGTGACGAACTCCAGCTTTGTCCAGAGTGATAGTGGTCTTCCCACTGGCATCCCTGTACAATATATTTGTTGGAACGCAAGATTTGTAGCCATCAATGTCCACTTGAACCACGTCGTGCAGTTTTGGGATGTAGTTGAAAACTGCACAAAAAGTTTTATTATTACATATTAAGAAGTATATAATATTTTCATATATGAATCGATCAATAGATAAGTAAAAAAAAAAAAACTTACCCACGACATCGCCAACGTTTAAGGTTAGGTCTAGATCAAGGCTAGCTCCGAGGCTCCAATCAATGTTTACGATGTCTGAGGCGAAGGTAGGGGCAGCAAGGCCAAGAATGAGGAACAAGCACATCATCTTTGTTGCAAAAGTTGCCATTTTCTTTGAGGGAATATTTCGAAAAATACAGGATTAAGCAAAAATTGAGGAAATGCAGTGAATGATGATGATTGTTTTGAAGGAGCAGTAGGCCTTTATATAGATGTACGAAGAAGCTTCCTTTGGATTATAAACATTATTTTACGAACAATTCATCCCACTTGATGAATTTTAACATTCATCCACAGCCGGCCCACGTGGACCATTGACCACCATTAATGAACTCAGATGAAGATAGTATTTTAACGAGGCTTTAGATTAAGGAATTTTATTTGTGTGAATCAAATTAAATTAACTTCCAGCTGTTCCAGTAATTCAATATTGAGAACAAATGTGATGACCCGGCCCGTCATCATGTGAGTTATTACCTCGTTATCCCCGTTATATGCTTGTTAATATTTCAATATGTATGTTTGGCGAGTTTGAGTCAATTCGAATTGAGTTTGGTTGGAATTGAGACAAATAGTCTCTTAGAAGAAGGAATATTTGGGAAAAGTCAACCGGATGTTGACTTGTGAGTTAGAGAGCTCGGAATCGAATTCTGATGATTCGGTCAGCTCCGGGATGTCATTTATGAGCTAGGAGAGCGATTGGAAGTGATATTGGAGGTCCGGAGTAGATTTAGGCTTGAATTGGCTAAAGATGAGTTTTGGCGATATCCGATCGATAAGCGAGATTTTGATCCGGGAGTCGAAATGGAATTCCGTCAGTTGCAGTAGCCCCGTTAGGTGATTTTGGATGTGCCTGCAAAATTTCAGGTCATTCGGAGGTCGTTTGGTCGAGTTTTTGATCGAATGCTAGTTTCGGAACTTTTGAAGAAAACTTAGGCTTGAATCCGTGTGTAATTGGTGATTTTGATGTTTAAGATGGTGTTATTATGCTTGGAGCAAGTTCGTATGGTGCTATGGAGTATGTTTGTGGCTTTGGTTGGGGTCCCGGGGGCCCGAGGGTGGTTTCGAGAGGTTGAACGGGAGGAAATTGGAGTTTGGGAGCTGCTGTCATGAATTGCAGCAGCATTTTCGCTCCTGCGGATTGGGAACCGCAGGAGCGGGACCGCAGAAGCGGGACTGCAGATGCGAAAGGGGGCTTGGCCAGGAGGTTCCGTAGAAGCGGATGGCTAGTCGTAGGAGCGGACTCGCTTCTGCGAGTCCTTGGTCGCAGAAGCGGAAAGGCGGGCGACTAGGGAGAATCGCTAGTGCGGAGGCTTGCTCGCAGGAGCGGTCTTGCAGGAGCGAGACCTAGGCCGCAGAAGTGAAACTGGGCGGCTAGGTGTGTTTTCGCAGAAGCGACCATTTGGTCGCAGAGGCGGATTTTTGTCCGCGGAAGTGGAAATCGGGCCTGTGTTAAAAATAACATGAGAAGGGTTAAAATTTCATAACTTGCAAAACATTTGGGGCTCGGTTCTTGGAGGCGATTTGGGCGAGATATTGTTGGGAGATCATCGGGTTATCATCGGAGGTGAGTTTTATGGTTCTTTTACGCGTTTTTATCATGAAATCCTCCTTTAATTCACGGAAATTGGATCAAATTGTGGGGGAATTTAGCCTAAGCAGGGTTTTGGTAAATTGCCGATTTGAGTAGGCAAATGGAGTCCGAATTTGGTAAATTTGATATGCCTAGACTCGTATTGAGACGAGGGTTCCGAATATATAGCTTTTATAATTTTTCGAGAAGCGCACCAAAAGTCGGGTTTTGACAACTTTGTGGGTTTTGATACAATTTGGGTTATTTCATATGGGTTACGCGAATTGAGCATATATTGATGTATTATCGTTGATTTTGAGCAGATTTGGCATCCGAGGAGATTGGTTTGCGAGGCAAGCGCGAGGCGGATTGAAGCTTCCACCGGTTCGAGGTGAGTGGTAGTAGTAAACAATGTACTGAGGGTTTGAAACCCCGTACTAGTACTTCACAGTGCTATGTTGAGTCGAGACACGCATCTTGTTATGAGCGTGGTGACATTGTGATTGGAAACTTGGACTTGGTCCCTCCCGGCTAATAGAATAATGTGTTGTATGACTATTAATGAGGTTGTAACTATACAATTGGGCTAATAGCCATGTTTGGGGCCTTGTGCCGATCTGTAGAACATTAGGGGACCTATAGAGCTAGGTGACCCTTATATCGTGTTGGAAACATACACTCAGCCGTAGCTCTAGCTGTATAGCATAATATGAGCTCGTACTAGATATGTACATTGAGAGAGATTATCTAAGGTGAAATTCCCTATTCTAGCTGAGTGGGCCTGAAAGGCCAAGTCTATACCGATTGAGATGAGATAGGGTCAAGGACCCACTACGAGATGTTATATTGGGCCTGAAAGGCCAAGTCTATATTGACTGAGACAGGGTCAAGGACCCACCGTGATATATTATATTGGGCCTGAGAGGCCAAGTATATACTGACTGGGATAGGGTCGAGGACCCATTATGGGGTATTATATATATATATATATATATATATATATATATATATATATATATATATATATATATATATATATATATATATATATACCTATATTGGACCGGACGCACGCACGCAGTATATATATTGGATCGGGCCGCATGCCGCGCGCATTATATATATTGGATCGGGCCGCACGCCGCGGCAGTATATATATTTGATAGGACTGCACGATACAAGTAATATACATGTGGGACGGACCGCACGCCGTAGTATTATTGCGCTTGGGTCGTAGGAGCACCTTCGGAGTCTAAGTCCGCACACATTCTCGGTGAGCACCGGTGTATATTATGGGATCGGGCCGCACGCCGCGATAGTGTATATATATATATATATATATATATATAGATATTGGAACGGACCGCACGCCGCAAGTAATATTTGTGTGGATCGTACCGCACGCCGCAATATTATAGTGCTTGGGCCCGGGGAGCCCCTCCGAAGTCCGTATACACCCCCGCGAGCGCCGTCGACGTTAAATGGAGCGGGTTGCGCGCCGCAGCGGTATATGTATTGGAGCGGGCTGCGTGCCGCAGCGGTATATGTATTGGAGCGGGCTGCGCGACGAAGCATTATACTTATTCATATCCTATTACCTACTTAAATACTTATACATTATAGACATAGGTATGTGTCTTCATATATTGAGATGGCCGTACACCGTAGGGGTACGAGTGAGGGTTTGATCGGTGTGGGATCTTGTAGAGATAGATGTGGATTGGAGATCGGAGTACTACCACAGTGATGACGTACCTGTGAGGGTTGCCTTAGAACTGCTAAGTGATAGCACATGAGTTCTTACTTTCAGTTATTATTTATTATTGTTACTCACCGAGTTGAAATATACTCACCCCACTCCCCTGCACCTTTTGTGCATATTCACAGGTACCCGAGAGCAGTTGAGACATTGTAGCTGCTGATCCTTGTCTACTTTTGCGGAGATTACGAGGTAGCTGCCAGCGTCCGCAGAGCCTGTTTTCTCCTTCTTTATCATCTTGTTGATTTCCTATTTGCCTAGACTTGTTTGTATTAGGATGTTATTCTGTAGAGGCTCGGTCTCGTGACATCACGATATGGTTGGGACCGTATTTTGTATGCTTTACATTTTGCTTATCACATGATATGATCATTTATTGTTTAAGTTTAATTTGATTAATAACTGGCTGGTTTAAGGGATAATATGGTCGGGCTTGCCTAGCATTGTGTTGGGCACCATCACGACCAGGGTATGGGTCGTGACAACAAAAATATATATATATTCACATCCGTCCTGGTTAGATGCAACATATATCGGAGAAGTCTTTACTACTGGGAAACATGTAAATTAAAGTTCCAATAAAGGAGGGGATCAAGGGCATACCTAGGACTATTAAGTTCTCTATACAGAAAATTATGTCAAGTAGGACATTGTAAATAAAAATATAATGTCAAATTGCAGGAGAAGTCATTGACTGTATTTCGATTGGCAGAAAATTCTCTTTAGATTCTGCGATTTTGTCGCTTTGAGTGCATTAAATAGAAAATTTATTAGGTCAAATTGCTAATGTTACACATGTTCATGTCTCCCAAAGAGGTTATGAGTTCTTCCAACCTCCGCTTCCAGCCGAGAGATTGTGAGTCCGAGTCTTCCAAAGAGCAAGGTAAGAAATTTTTAGAGGGAAGGATATTGGTGGCCTATTTGGAAATAGCCGCATTACCCCATGGCACGGATAAGATCTACATATATACTACCCTTCTTAGATCCCATTAAATGAGATTATACTGAGTTGTTATTATTGTTGTTATACACACGTTCATGTTCTTGGTCTGTAATGCATTTTAGAATATGTGCTGAAGCTCATATTTGAATTCTTCAACTAAATCACACTGCAAATTAAGATTCCCTATAGAGATCCAAGGGATGGCATCCGGTCTAATAATGTATTGTCCAGTACTTTCTAATAGTGTATTCGATGCATGCCACGTGTGAAGTTTGAGTCTGAAAGGTCTGGATTAGGGGTGTTCATGATTCGATTTGGATCGGCTTTTTCGTAAAAAGTAACCAAACCAAGTAAATCGATTTTTCAAATATTAGAATCAAACAAAATCAATAAAGTTGGTTTTTCTCGATTCGGTTTATGTCGATTTTTTGGTTATTTATAAATTTTTCTTAAATATAAGATATACATGCACTACCAAACATATATTCCGATGACCACATTTTTACTATAACACTATCAAATCAATTGCCCTTTGAGAAATTTATTATTTAGCAAGATATATTGATGATAATTGAATCAAATAGTGATGAGTAATTTAAGGACTCAATTAAAAATATGTTATTCGGGAGAAGGTGGAGGTGGTCCCAGTGGATGAGAAGATGCGAGAGGCGAGGCTTCGGTGGTTCGGGCATGTGCGGAGGAGAAGCCCCGATGCCCCGGTGAGGAGTTGTGAGCGGCTAGCGGTGGTAATTAGACAAGACATGGCCAGGATGTGAATTTCCGAGGACATGACCCTTGATCGGAAAGTCTGGAGGTCTAGTAGGGTTGAAGGATAGGGACTTCTAGATTTTTCGTACTCCTTTCCCGAGGTGGGTGAGGTGTGGTAGGGCCGCCCATAGATGATTAGTTTATGTTCTCTTGTGGTAGTCATTTCTAGTAGTTACGGTTTTAATATCATTGCATGCATACCTGCTTATTTATGGTATTTATGCCTCTTATATTTAGATAATTTTTTGCGATGTATGCTGGTATAACTAATGCGGTTTTTGTTTGCCTTTCTTTTCCCTGTGCCGAGGGTCGATTGGAAACAGCCTCTCTGCCCTCTCGGGTAGAGGTAAGGCCTGTCTACATATTACCCTCCCCAGACCCCACCTTGTGGGAATATACTGGGTTGTTGTTGTTGTTGTTGTTGTTGTTGTTGTTGTTGTTATTTTTAACACGAAATGAATCCTTATACTAAACAAAAAAATACAACCAATCAAACTAGAATGTAAAGATAAAGAACTATATTAAAAGTGCAATCTATTAACATTTACCAAAAAAAATGTAAAACTTTGTATAAGAATGTACATATTTATAGGTGTAATAAAAAATTTAAAATAGCTACTCCTATAGTTGGTTTGGTTCGGTTTTTTCTGATTAAAATCAAAATCAAACCAAATTTGATCTGTTTTTAAAATTCAAAATCAAAACCAAACCAAGCCAAAAAGTATTAATTTTTTTGGTCGGTTTAATTTGATTTTCGGTTTAGTTCGATTTTTCGATATTTTATGAACACTCCTAGCCCGGATCACTTTACTATTACTTCCTTTTGTTATGTTTCTAATTTGCTTTATTAAATGAATAATGTTTAGGAAAAGTAAAACTAAAAAGAAAACTGCAATTGCTTCTCCTTCCTTCAACTTCCGGCCTCACTTTCATGGACTTTATCCTTTTTTTTCAATCCGAAGCCTGTATCTTTCTTCATACATAGACGCACTACTACTCCTTGAAGACTTCAAGAAAAAAGTTTTCACTAGATTTTCAAGAATAAAGTTTTCGCCAAATTTAAGATTAATGGATTGGTTATTTTATGTAAATTTAGGTTTATATATTTGTAGATGAGGAATAAACCTAGGTAGTTCCTTAGAGTATTTTTGTCCCATTACTTAATACCCCTTACTTTTGTACAGATTTGGTCTACCCATTAACTGGGTTCCCAAAGCTAACGAAAAACAAAAACAAAAATTAACGGCAACTGTTCACAGTTCACTCCATAAGACCATAACTTTCATTTTTCCACTGTTTCAATTGTCCCTTCTTCCATTGACGCTGCTGAAGAATCGTCATTTCACAACCATTTCTCAACACAGAAAAAGCCATCTGAGAAACAAATTCCACCACTCATACAGAAATTAAAAGCTTCTCTAAATCAATTCCAGCTGAAATAGAGGTTTCAGTTTCACTCTTAGTTTCCATGTGTTTTTTCTATTGAATCATGTAGTCATTTTTTGTGGGGAAAGGGAGTCAGTGGAGTGGGAGAAGTGGATGAGCAAAGGGGACGATGGGACTAATTTGGGAGAAGAAGGAGAATAGAATATTACTGGGTTACAAAAGTTACAGTCCTTTAACCTAAGTTGAGGCTTTCCCGTTAGTTTTAGGAACCGAATTAATGGTTAGACCAAGCCTATCCACTTTTACAAAGTTAAAGGATATTTTATGTCTAGTAATATAAATAAGGGACGAAATACTCCTATACCCATACATAAAGGACTATCTAGGTTTATATACAGAAAATTAGTGTTTGTTTGAGAAAGGCAGCGGCCTGAAAATAATTTGGCCTTCGGCAATGGCTATGGTTTTGCAAAGCTGAGGAGTAGCAATGGCACGGAAGATTTCACCATTTAATGGTTGAAACTTGAAAGGGGCGAATTTTTTTGTTTCAAACAATATCTTGTTCTTTTTTTTTAATTAAGTAAATGTTATTTATGCATAGAGAATTTAAAAATAGTTGAATAGATGTTAACACGTACTGTTGGGATATTATACTATTAACCATGCGATTTAGATAAGTATTTTGTTTTATTGTTTATGGAATAATTGTTTATATTTATTTATTCAATTTAAATAAAGTATTATTTTAAATAGATCATTGGCTACATGTGTGTTGTTTTTAGTTATGTAGTAGATAATTTAGTGTATGGAGTCTTAACTCATGCACAAAAGATTAAGTTATCGGTTCTCGTAACTAATAAACTATGTTCAAAATCAAAGATATTATTGGACAGAATATCTTGATGATTGTAGCACAAGATTATAGCGTAATTTATCTTGATTATGAAAGTGGTTTTACTCCGACTTCTTGTGCTAGTATACTTAGTGTATATTGAACTGACCAAGTAGAGAAATATATATATATATATATATATATATATATATATATATATATATATATATATATATATATATATATATATATATATATATATATATATATATATATATATATATATATATATATATATATATATATATATATATATATATATATATATATATATATATATATATATATACCCCTAATCTTGATATAATTATTATGATTAATGTAATTTGTTTATTGTGTTGATTTATCAAAAGGTACGACTCTATTTAGAGTTAGTGTATGCCTAACATATTGGACAATAACTAATAACATCTGTAAAATAATAATTAATTGATAGAATCCTTAAATCAGTTTTGAGTTTGATGATACCCCTTTATGTAAGCTTATAAGTTTTCATGTGAAAACCTGACCGATGAATTTTGTATCCGTCACATGAAATAGTTTAAGCGGAATTGTAAAGGATTTAATTAGTTGATTAAACTAATATGTTTAGTGATTTAATTTAATTAACTGGTATTTGAGATCTTAACATGGGGGAAGTAAAATATGTGTTATTGAATTTTCAAAATTCATATTGAGGAGTTCAATTGTAATTTTTTAGTGGAATAAATTGTAATTAATTATAGTAAGAACTAATTCACGCTAATTATGAAATAATGCTATAATTGGTTGCCTCTTATTATTTCTGTGGTCCTTGCTATACCTAGTAAAAACCTGGACAAGACTTAGGTAAAAAATAACTTGGGAGAAAAGTCATCTAGAAGAGCTCGAGTAGGATTCTACTTGTGAAAGCAGAATCCTACACGATTTTAGAGCATAATTTCTGCCAAAAATTAGTCTATTAAAGGAAGATTAATTTCACCTTATAACTCACTTTTTAGAGTTGTATTGTTCTTGCCCTTCCAAAAGCAAAATCATCAAAGGTTTACTAGGTATATAGCAGAAGACTGCCGTCCTGAATTCTTGTTGTGTGGAAGATTTGTGCAACTATTTCAAGAGGTTAGTGCTTCTAATCTAGTAATTATAACATTCCGTAGTTTACATGTACTTGATGCTTGATTTTATGCTTGCTTCCGCTCCGCGTGTTCTAACACTTGGTTTCAGATGTCGTCTTACATCTAACTATAGCATGAATAGAGTAATATTAAAACATGTTGTCATGTAAAAAATGTGATTGTATTTATCAGTATTTTAATTTATAATTATGAATTAATATACACATGCATAAACATTGATGTTATATTTGATGACAGTCTATTAATTAATTACATCTTTTTGATGAATAGCAATTTGTTCTTTTTTTTTTAAAAAAAAATAGTGATTATTTCTTTTGTTGAATGCTATTGTAATGATGAATTAATATATATGCAAAATAGTGACTTAATACTATTAATCTATTTTAGTTGTATTTTATCCACAATCATAGTGTTGTATTAATAAAAACTTGACTGTTTTGTATGATATTAGTTCTGAAATTTTGGTCTAATATACGACATTTTGAACAGTAGCGTTTTTGAACGGTGAAAAACATAATGTTTTTTACAATTATGTGTGAACAAGTTTTTATTAAATAATAATAAAAATAATATTTTGAGTTTTGAAATCATGTTGTAACATACATCAATATATTATGTGATTTGAACAAGTCAAAATAATAAAAACCCTTAAAGATGCCAAAAATAGAATTTTCCAAATAGGTCATGATTTTAGAATTCTAAAATTTTGTCGAACTCCGATTGATCTCAAATTTGGTAGGTTCATCGGAAACAACCCATTGAGCCATACAAATGAGCTTTCCTCATGACGTACATCGTTTTTTGGGCATTCGGGGTCGTTTAAATGGATTTTTGGCCATTTTTCTTTTTTTTTTTTTGGAATTTTTTTAATAAAAGAATTTTTTTAAAAGAAATATGTGATGGTAGGGTTCAGTTCTCATTATTTCTAATTATGTTTTACAGTAATATAATGAATTTATATGTTAACATAGGTCTTCTTCCACATCAGATAAATTCATTATAGATGATTACTATAGTTTTGCCTCTAGTAATTTGATTTCTTGTATTAACTCTCCAACTGAGTTACATGTTGATTCAATGAAACTAGATTTTATAAAAGTGATATTTACCTATCTTAAATATACAATTTACTCTCCATCTAAATTGGTCCTATTTAAATTTATGGGGTTTATATCTTACATCACTCATATATTTTTGCATGAATAGTTAAGTTTCCCTGACGACTCTAAATATTCGATGAGCATGGTTATATGTGCAATGTGATGTTTTGAATTTAATTATTATAAATATATAACTAATGATCTATTTAATGTGAATATCTCTTATATTAACCATGTCTTCAGTTAATCCACTTTCCTCAATTTTGAACCAAAACAAGTTATAAGGACCGAATTATGTTGACTGAAAAAGAAACCTTGATATTCTCCTAACTACTGAAGGTTACAAATTTGTAATCACTGAGGAGTGCCCAGAAAAATCTGAAAAATGCTACTGATGATCAGGTTAAGGCCTATGACAAATGGGTTAAGGCTAATGAGATGGCACGATATTGGTTTACTGGGACGTTCGGTGTTAGGATACGGAGTATTTTGGGACACTTAGTCCCTAAATAAGAGCTTAAGAATTAAAAAATATTCTGTAACTGAAATAGTATGAAGACAACCTTGGAATGGAAATCTGATGGTTCTGTCAGCTCTATTATGCGATTTTGGGGTTGGAAGCGTGTTCGGAATGTATTTTGGAGGTTTGTAGCTCATTTAGGATTAAAATGCTGAAGTTTGTATTTTTGAACTTTCCGATCCGATAGTGAGTTTTTGGTCTGGGTGTCGGATTGGAATTCCAGAAGTTGCGGTAGCTCCGTCATGTCATTCGGAATGTGTGTGCAAACTTACAAGTCATTTATACGACTTTTGGTTAGGTTTTTGATCGAAAGCGTAATTGGAAGAAATTTGAGGTTCGTGGGATTGAATCATTGGTTAAATCGGGTTTTCATTGTCATTTTTTGTGTTTTCAAGATTTGTACAAGTTTGAATATGGTATTAGGTGGTATTGGTGTTTTTGGTCGAGGTCCCGGGGGCCTCGGGATGAATTCAGGAGGTTAACAGATATTTTTGGAAATTGAGAAGTAGCGGTTCTACTGCTTCTAGTACCTTTTCGCTTATGCGGCTTGGGAACCGCAGAAACAGAGCCACAGAAGTAGCCTTGTTCATCGCAGAAGCGAGACTAGCTTCCCCCATCAGAAATGCAGAAGCTGTCAATTTTCCGCATAAGCAGTACCACATGAGCGATTGTATATCCACAAAAGCGAAACTAGGTCCCTTAATTGAAAATCGTAGAAGCAGTTGGTTTCCACATAAGCGGGACCGTAGAAGCGGTCCCTTGTCCGTAGAAGCAGAAATGACTGTGCAGATAAAGAAATTCGAGGGTTTTGATTTCATAAGTTAGAAAACTCAATTTGAGCTCGGGTAAAGGCAATTTTCAGAGGGTTTTGAAGAGAATTTAGTGGGTAACGTTTCTTTAATCTCTTCTAGTTATATTTCATCATTTTGTAGTTTAATCCATCATTAAAATTTGAATTTGGGGTTAAAACTTGAAGAATTTGGTTAAAACTTCTTAGACAAAACTATTGGGTTTTGAGTGTTCAAGTGAAGTCCGATTTGGGAGATTTTTATATGGTTAGACTCGTGAGAGTATGAGGGTTCTAAAATGTGAAAATTATTCGATTCCAAAATGTTGGCTTGAGGGGTGTTTTGGTCATTTTACCTATTTTCGCGCCCTAGCTTTAATTTTTATAGTGGAATCATTTGTTTGCAATATTATTTACGGTAAATAATTGAATTGAATATATTTGGGTCATTTGGAGTCATATACTCGAGGCAACGGTGTTGTTTCTATTGATATTGAGTCGATACAAGGTAAGTGGCTTGTCTAACCTTGTGTGGGGGACTTTTCCCCGTAGGATTTTACTTGATATTTGAGTGACTTGTACGTGAGGTGACGAGTGCGTACTGAGTCGATTGATAAATTCCCGGTTTTTATCCAAGCTATGGAAATTTAGTTCTTATTCTTATTTGCTTTATTCTATTTGAAGTTATAGTTTGTGCTAGATTAGTAAAAGTATGTTTAGCTGATTTGATTGCCTAATTGCTTAAGTTGTTTTGATTGCACTACGTGAAGCATGCTAGGCTAGTTCTATCTGTTGTTTTGCGGGTTCGATTGCCGATAGATTCCCCCTTGGTTGTTTCCTTTAGGAATGCAGGTTAGATTCCCGATAGATCCCCCCTTGGTTGTTTACTTTGGGACTGCAGGTTCGATTCCCGATAGACCCCCTACACTTTCACTTTGGGGCTGCGGGTTCGATTCCCGGTAGATCCTCCTGCACTTTTACTTTGGGACTACAGGTTAGATTCCCGATAGATCTCCCCCTGCATATTGGTACATGAGTGGGACTACGGGATGGTATCCCGAGAGATCCACTGGATAGTAGAGGAAAGGGATACATGTTGATATCTTGGGAGACCCTCATTGGTATCTTTGACATTGAGATGTGTTTACTTTGTGTTTTACTCTATCTTTGTAGTTATTATTGCCTTATTGACTTGCCTTATTACATTGTTGTATTTATTATTTCTATCAGATTTCTATAGTGTTAATTATTGTTATTATTATATTTTGCCTCAGTAGGGCCCTGACCTTCCTCGTCACTACCCAACCGAGGTTAGGCTTGGCACTTACTGAGTACCGCTGTGGTGTACTCGTGCCCTTCCTGCGCATGTTTTTTCATGTGCAGATCATCCAGGTACCTCTACTCAGACGCACTATCAATGAGGTAGGAGGATTTCGTAGACTTCGAGGTAGATCTGCTGCTCCGTAGACTGACGAGTCTCCCTCTTACTCTATCTTTAGTACTTAGTTTTCTCTTTTTCGGCTGTTAGATATTCCGCAGTTTTGGAGCCATACTATATACCTCTATAGCTTGTGTTGCCCGTGAGTTTCTGGGTTTTATGAATTGTTTTAGATTTGTGTTATCGAGTTGTACCTGCCGAGCGGCATTCAGTATAGTTTCCTTTAGATATTTAATTTTATTCTCTTTATTTTTCCGCAGTTATTATGTTTCCGCAATAATAGGACTACCTGATCATGGTGACCAGGCGCCGTCATGACATGTTCATGGTTGGTGAACTAGGGTGGTGACATAAAGGCTCTGTACCAACACAAACTACGGGGCCCTCTTGTGAGGGACTTGACCCCCTCTCCGGAGGAAATAAGTCAATATTCTCACTCCTATGATAGTTTTGCTCCTGCACCTTCTCCTTTATTTGTTGTTGTGCCCTTGGACATTCCCTAAGATGAGGTCTAGCAATGAGAAAGACCAAGACAACATTGATCTTGATGCTTTCATAATCAAGTGAAGTCAGTAATCACCCCTGTCTTCTACTAAGCGACCTAATTTTAGGTTGCAAACAAAGGTAGCTTATGACTCCGCCATTCAAAAGAGCAAAAAGAGTAGTAAGAAGAAATGAAGAGACTGGTGAAAAACAATGAAGTAGTGTGTGATAAAGATGTCCCTGTGGTTGAAGTTGAGGAGCAAACAACAGAGGAACCTAGTACCTTGGTGAGAAAGTGCCAGAAGAAGAAGCAATCTGCTTCAATGGAGAACGTTACAACCCACATCTCAAAATTGAAAGATGTTGTGAGTGAAACCTCCAATTTTTGATGAGGGTATGTTGGTCAATTCTAAGGAAAAAGCAAAATCAAGTGGTGTGAAGTCTCGCAAGAGAAAGTTTGAACATGTTTAAGAACCTGTTTCTGTGAAAAAAGTGATAAGTGAAACTAGTTCTGCTTTTAAACAATTAAGGCACCAAAGGTTCTGTTGGGTCGTACTTTTGACCAAGCAAGTTCTGATATGGCTGGTATGAGACTAGACATTGCAATGCTTGAGTTTGAACTAGGGGAATCTATTCCAAATGGATGCACCCAATGTGTATAAGGAAGAAGTTTAAAGCTTCTATGATGACCTCTTTCCCGTTGATAATGACCATATTTGTGCCTTGGATAATGGGGTGGATATCGTATTTGATGTGAGTCTGCTCGGAGGTATTCTTAATGTCCCTACGGTTGTGTGTCTACTGTGAAAGATGCGTGTTCATTACACTTTCAAAATGCTATGGTGAAGGATACTGCGAACTAGAAAGGGAACAAGTTCACAAGAAGGCATTACTCCCTATTTATTAGTTCCTCTGCGAGTTGGTGTACAAAGTTCGCTTACCCTGTGCTGAGAGGAGGTCCATGACGTCCAAGTATGACTTGTATATAATGGAGAAACTAGATAGATTTACACATGTGAACTTGCTTGCCATCATGATCCAACATATGCATAAGGTAGCGAATTTCAAGGATAACAATCATGGTCTTCCATATGGGTTTCTACTTACTCAAGTGTTTAAGTATTTCAAGGTGCCATTAGGAAAAAAAAAGTAGGGACCATGAAGCAGAACTTCTCTCAAATAACTTTGGAAAAAAGTGAATTCAACGAGAAGAATGGGGATTAGGCATTACATCAACAATCTCTCAGCTTATTAATGATCAAAATTGTGCAACTTAGGATATTTAAAGTTTGAAAACGAGGAATGCTATCCTGGAAGGTCAGCAGGCCCAAGGGGCCCCAGAGTCAAATAAGAAGGTGGTTTATTTGACAAAAGAAAATGTTGATCTCATGGCACAAGGGGAGAACCTGAAAGAAGAACTGCTTAATGAGCAAAAGGCAACAAATGTTCGGATAGACCTAGTTCTCCAAACTCTTGTTGCAGCTTCCAAACCCACTACTCCTAGTACCCCCTAAGCAACCCCTTTAGTGACTAGTTTCTGGATTATCTATTTTTGTTTTAATTACTTAGCATATGTTTTTATTTCTTTTGTTTTGATGTGGATGGGATGCGTTAGTACTGCTCCCGATTTCAGCATTCCAATCTTTACCTTTGCATTTTAAGCAAAGGCATATGATTTATATATAAAAACTATCCTCATTTGCTATCTAAATGGTTTTATTCTCTGTTTCTATTTTCTATTATGTTGTGTGTACATATATGGCATGAGTTGGATAGGTTAGACTTCTTTATGTTGTTTGCCTACTTGTGTATTTTTAATGATTCCAAAAAGGGAAAGAATAATTGAAACAAGAATCAGATTAAGGCGGAAGCATAAAGCCAGGGGGAACTTGTGAAGTTCCTATTGCGTCATCTGGTTATTTCAGCTCTAAAAATATATTACCAATGTCTAAGTTTTTCAGCATCAAAAACGAGGAAATTGATGGGTTTTCAATGTCTTAACCGTTATGTTTTGATGATTAAACAAACTTACTGTCAAGAACCAGATAGGGAACCCGATACACTTGGTACACATTGCTAATGAACGGATTACATTCAGGTCTCCAGCTAATGTGAACTGATGCAACTGTAGAAAATAGGTAAACAACATAGGGACCTAATCCCATGTGTTACCCTAACGGTAGTACAAAATTCAAATGTGCACAACTGGAAAGTGACTACCACATAAACAGTGCACACAATGCAGTAGTTTTGCAGTCACTTGTCTTTTGACCAACCAAATGCTTACATCATTCAAGTTATGTCATCAAATGTGTATTAACAAGAGCATTACAACACAATATCACTTGAACACTTGAGAATTTACTTCAAGTATTCAAGCCTTCTAAGACAACAAATTTAATTCTCAAGAGTCCCAAGTAGAATGTTTAACGATACTACAGACCAGTTTCTAAATCTAGTATTTTGTTGTCCTTAGTTGAGTTGTAACTTTGTAATTATTCTTGTAATTCTTAAATTGCTTAGCTAGAAGCATTGGTTAGGAACCCTTTATAAAACTATAAACCATTTATATTTGTGTCGTGACTAGTGTTAGTCATGAGTTGAAGTCTTTGTAATAGGTGTATATCAATTTAGCTTGTAATAGGTGTAGTACAAGTTAGTCAGCGACTAAGAGTTTAATTCCTAGATTTTTTGATTGTAATCTAAAAGTTTCGCATGGTGAAGTCGAAATCCTACCAATGTAGGTCGTGGGTTTTTATCCTATTGAGCACGAATTTTTCCACGTAAAACTCCATCTCTTATTTACTTACTATTTTATTAGTATTCTCAGTAAAAACTCATAGAAGATTTGGTACTCTATAGTTTGGTGGACTCATATAAATTATTAGTTTACCCTTGAAAATGGATAACGATTGAATTTATATGTAGTTTTAAGTATATGTGGATAAGTTCAACATAAGCGATCAATAATGTTAGATAAGTGAATTAAAGATAAAATAAATAACCAAACCAGTAGTGATGTTAAGTTCGACCTTAGGTTTGAGCTTTGTGATTGTTCTGCCCTTGATTCGGACCCAAATAATTATGAAAAACTATGAGCAAAAATGAGAACTTTGAATAACTTAAAAGTAGAGAAAACAAGTCTTTATTGCCTTTATATGTGTGTGGTCATACGGACCATAGTTAGAGGTTGTTGGCTTCAGTTCAACGAAGATCCAAGGTTGTCCTGCGGGCGTACGCAAGCCTTGGCGTCCCCTCCTATCCCGTTTTTTTCTGTTCTAACTTTTTCGGAGACGGACATGTATTTTATTTATTTAGACCATTATTTGTAACATTCGTAGATAGTCCGTAAAATTGTGATACCATTTTAGGGTGATGTATTATTATGGATTGTGTATTGGCATTAGCTAAATTGTTAAATACTATTCCTCTGCGTTTTTATTTCTGCTGCTTCCTTACATTAAGTTAGTAGATTGTTAAAGATAAAGTTAAAATGTGAAAATAATTAGTAACGTTGGTTTCTCTAGCAGGTTCAATGTTAGGTATCATTACGGTCCGGATAGTAGAAAATTTGGATCGTGACAATATTTAATAGATTATATTAATCCACCCGTTCCAAATTTTTAAATTTCGAGAGTCAAACGAGTTATCTCTTATCGTGGGTTTTTCATATATACTCCACTTTATAAATATTTTGAATTATTAATTATTATCAGTTGTACTATTATTTTTCAAATATGTAAATTTTAATTAGAAAATTTAAAATTTCCGTACCCGAATACAAGGCCAAGCTCTCAAAATTCGAAAAATATCTTCTTTATGGGACCGATCAGAGAATACTCATTTGAAATTTCAATTATTTCTTTTTCTTTTTCAAATAAATCAATAAATGAATAAAACGAGAACATGGAGGTTATTGTTCAAATTAGTTAAAATGCCACTCCCTCTGTTCGAATTTATCTGAATCTTTTTGGTTCGTTCCAAAAAGAATGTCCACTTTCTAAATCTGGAAATAATTTAGTTTAAACTTACAATTTTTTTACCCTTTATTAGTTAAAATTTTTGATTTGTTTAAGACTACAAATTGCAAAAATCTTTATTTTTTCTTAAATTTCATGCCCAATCAACCAGGTTCACATAAATTAAAATGAGGGAGTACCAAAAATGAACGACTATCAGATGAAAGACAGATGAACAACAAACACAAACATATCAATCCTCTTATTAAGTACATTTTTTTTCCCACAAGAGACAAGCCTGCTGCATGGTTGCAGCTTATTGACGACAATACTTAATGCAACATACATGCATGCTTTCTACTGATCGCATGCTGAAAAACATTATTCAGTTTCCGTTTACTTGTTCCTCAAAGTACAGTGATAGTAATCTTGAGACCTTTAAGGCAATCAGTGGCGAGAGAAGAGATGTAGTGACGAACTCCAGCTTTGTCCAGAGTGATAGTGGTCTTCCCACTGGCATCCCTGTACAATATATTTGTTGGAACGCAAGATTTGTAGCCATCAATGTCCACTTGAACCACGTCGTGCAGTTTTGGGATGTAGTTGAAAACTGCACAAAAAGTTTTATTATTACATATTAAGAAGTATATAATATTTTCATATATGAATCGATCAATAGATAAGTAAAAAAAAAAAACTTACCCACGACATCGCCAACGTTTAAGGTTAGGTCTAGATCAAGGCTAGCTCCGAGGCTCCAATCAATGTTTACGATGTCTGAGGCGAAGGTAGGGGCAGCAAGGCCAAGAATGAGGAACAAGCACATCATCTTTGTTGCAAAAGTTGCCATTTTCTTTGAGGGAATATTTCGAAAAATACAGGATTAAGGAAAAATTGAGGAAATGCAGTGAATGATGATGATTGTTTTGAAGGAGTATTAGGCCTTTATATAGATGTACGAAGAAGCGTCCTTTGGATTATAAACGTTATTTTACGAACAATTCATCCCACTTGATGAATTTTAATATTCATCCACAGCCGGCCCACGTGGACCATTGACCACCATTAATGAACTAGATGAAGATAGTATTTTAACGAGGCTTTAGAGTATTATTTGATAATAATGAGAGTTTATTGGAATAATGGATACAAAACAACAACAACAACAACAACCCACTATTACCACAAGATGAAGTCTGGTAAGGGTAATATGTAGACAGACCTTACCTCTACCCGAGAGGACAGAGAGGCTGTTTCTAATTGACCCTCGGCAGAGAGTCAAGTATATCCATTATTGGAATAATAGATATACATGACTAAAAGTATAAAAAATCAAGAAAAAATAATTTTCACCCATATGTAATCGAGAAAATAATTTTCCTTCTTATACTGGAAAATATATTTCGGCAACCAAAACCACATATACTTTTTATCTTAAAAAAGACATCTTTCAATTTCTTTTTTCAGTCTTACCAAACATTAGGATTTATTTCACCCAAGCCCTTTCTTCCCACTTTTTTTAGAGACAACCTCTTTCCTCATTTAAAATACAAAAGAAAAATAAAATATAAGAAGGCTTTGCAAATTGCACAAATCAAAACATAAAATGGACTAAATAAAGTTTTTGAAAAAAACTACAGGCTGCGGAACATCATGGTCCAATATTGTTTTAGTCATGTTGTCTGTAGCGTTAAGTAAATGATTAACTCTCCCCCCCCCCCCCCCCCCCAACAACCCCCATCACACACACACAACTCTCCACCTCCTTTTTTTTTTCCAATAAGATTTAAAAAAATTGTGCATATATATTAAGTGCTGTTTCTACATCTAAGAACTAACAACTAATACTACTTTCTTTAAGTATCTAAATATTTGTGACATATTTGTATGTAAAAATTAATAAATACAGATTTCCTTAGTTTGATGATGATCATTCTTTTGTAGGTATTTTATTAAACAAGAGCTTAAGCGTTTGATTCTGAAAATTAAAATACAGCTAATACCTTTAGATGTGTTTAAATTATGGGTAAAATTAAAACATAGATCTGCAATTGAATCTTATTGTAAGGGCATCTGGAGTAATTTAATACATAATTACAATCTCACGTCACTACAAGAAAGTTGACATACGATGACGTTTTATAAATGTCTTATTAAGCTAGATAAATTCGTAAAATTATTAAACAAAAAAATATAAATAGCAATTATAGATATCTTACCAATTCAATTGAATTTTTTTTCTAAACGGAGCCTGGATACTTTATTTTTTTAGTCCAACCAAATCAACCATAAATTATTCTAATTGAATTATTCTAATTGACAATAGCACTATGAATCCCCTCAAAAAATGGATCTAATTGCACTACACGCTCTAAATTATTGATGATTAAATTTTCTTTCTTGGGTGAAAACAACTTGACAATTTAAAATAGACTTTTGAAGTTATTAAATTAAAATATTATTTAATGGATGAAAATGAATTTTTTTAATCCCGATCTATGTCATACCATTATTTGAAATCCAGTAATGACCATAATGGCCCTATTGTTCCGATGGAGAGAAGAACCTATGATTAGCTTTTCAGAAAATTTTCAAACGAACAATTTCAACGAAATCTGTCAATTTCTCCATTTTACTATGTTCAACTATATGTATTCCTCTATCCGTAAAGTACATTGAATGTACAGAAATGGCTATAACAGAGTTTCTCTTATTCGTATTGACAGTTACTCTAGGGGAAATATTTTTAGGTTGTGCTAACGATTTAATAACTATCTGTGCAATCCCTTTTTTTCTCTGATTCAGCAATACCAAGGTTTCTTTTTAATCCGATCAAATATGAAATTTTTTTTCGTACTCTTTTATAACATAAATATGGTTAAGAACTCTCCTACATGAAAACAAAAAAAATTGTGAAGCTGAACTAAACTCCCGATAGATAAAAGAAAATTGAAAATACCCCTTATCTCATATTACTCTCTCCATACATAACCTAATATTTTGAAAAATAAAACAATACAAAAATTTCTCATATCGAATCCGAAGTGTCATGCTATTATTACTTAGTATTCATATGGAGAAGGCGTTCATTGTTTTTACTTAACTTAAGAGTTAAGAGAAGAAAAAAGTCTTTTCATTGTCCAATAATGTTTTTCAAAACAAACATAGTTTTCTCTTGAGATTTCTTCAATATTTAGTTCTACACACGTCTTTTTTTTGGAAGTCTACAGCCATTATGTGGCATAGAATTTACATCCCGTACGAAAGTTAATAGTATACCACTTTGACGAATAGCTCTTAATGCAACATCTCTCTAAGACCAGGACATTTTATATATCATGACTTCTGCTTGTTGCATACCTTGATCCACTACTGTACGGATAGCGTTTGCTGCTGCGGTTTGAGCACCAAATGGTGTTCCTCCAAGAGCAGTACCTACGAGGATTTATTAGGATGGCTCAAAGACCGATTCGGTCTTTTCCTCAAAGGCGGGTAGGATTGAATTAGCTTTGGACTACGACAGAGGGGGATGAAAGGTTTGCGAGGAAGAATTAATGGCCAATGATTCTACAACTGCAACAATACTTACTGAAAAGACTATTCTACGACCAGTCGCCTACTTAATTACACTTCTGTTTCAAAATTTTACACTTGGCATAAATATTGGAAATTTTATTGTCAGGAATTTTCTGACAATTAGAGAAATGTCAGTAAAAAATTTGTGACATTTATTTCCAACATTTGTGAAAATGACATATTAAAATTTCCAACATATAGGTTATTGTCGACAAACAAATAGTGAAATTTCTTTGCGACTCCTATCAAATGTTGTCATAATGAGTTTTTGGCTAAATGTTTCGACAGTGGTTCTTTTAATGTTCATATGCCATCCAAATTCAAGAAATATACCTATAAATTTCATTACCCAGAGGAATCATAAACTAGAATCATATATATTGAATATGGAAGTTCTCGAAAACTAATTCCAAAGAAAATTTTTTGTAGTTTTACCAAAAAACAAAGTCGTGAAAAAATTATTTGTCAATATTCAAGGAAAATATATCTAATTTTGGAATAACAATTGTGTATGTGTCTTTGGTTTGATAGCCTCTTGAGTGCAGAAGTTACTGATGTAGCAACCTGTATTTTTATAAAATGCAAAAGAAATGTAGTTGAAACTTAATAGCAGACCTCATATAGTTTACATACACAAGTACGTTCATATAGTGAATATTATTAACATTCCAACTTTTTTGCAAGCATCTTCTTCTATATACAGTAGAGGAAATCAATTGACATACTCCATAATTTATCTTCCAATTCAATGTACATGAATCATATAAAGAGAAATTCCCCGTTGTCTGATGTGACTTAACGGTGATTAAAGTTAAAAGCTTGAGAATTTGTGAAAATTGATGCAAAGACGCTGCAACATTGGTGTTTTGGAGATGAGGAACGGGGAGAGATTGCTAGAGTTTCTGAGAGACTAACACTAGACGTTTTTTCTTCTGAAGGAAGAAGTTCATATGTTTTACTTTTACTTACCTTCTGTTTGGATCATTGTTACCCATCGTTTTATAATGTATCATATTGTACTATACTGTATTATATCGTATCGTTTTTATGAATACAATGTTTGGATAGATTGTAATGTATGTTGTTGTTAAATAATATTTTGTTGTTTGGTTTGACTGTATCATAATTTATTGCAACTGATATGTTTACTAAAATACCCTCAATTATTTTAAATATCGGAAAAGGGCCTGATATATCCATCTACTTTGTTTTATTGTTCAATCATGTCCCCCGTTATACTTTCCGTCCAAATTTACCCTTGCCGTCAATCAAAGTTCTATATTTGCCCCTATTTTAACGGCCGGGACACGTGCCGCATTCTGAATACGGAAAAGGGCCTCATATATCCCTATACTTTATTTTATTGTTCAATCTTATCCCTCATTATACTTTCCGTCCAAGTTTACCCATGCCCTCCATCAAAGTTCTATATTTGCTCCTATTTTAATGGCCGGGACACGTGGCATATTTTAGGAGAAAGAACCAATACAGAAAGAAAAAAACTCAAAACCGACTTAGAACCCATGACCCTCATGCTCGTTTTTCCTCTCTTACTTTTTTCCCAAACTTCTCTTAAATAAATACTTTTAATCCGTGTAAGAGATTATCTTAGTTTGACAAAGAGATGAGGTTCAAGACATAAGGTTCTGTCGTCTCTTTGCTTGTTGCCAATATTTTTTTCTTTACTTCTATTTTCTTATTCCTCACTCCTTTACATTTTTTCTTCCTCTTCTTATTTTAACAGTAGGGACATGTAGCATATTTTAGGAGAAAGAATCAGTACAAAAACAAAAGAACTCCAAACCGCCCTAGAACTCATGACCTGCATGCTCCGTTTTGATGGAGCAAATATAGAACTTTGATGGAGGGCACGGGTAAACTTGGACGGAAAGTATAACGAGGGATAAGATTGAACAATAAAATAAAGTATAGGGATATATCAGGTCCTTTTCCGTATTCAGAATGTGCCACGTGTCCCGACCGTTAAAATAGGGACAAATATAGAACTTTGATTGACGGCAAGGGTAAATTTGGACGGAAAGTATAACGGGGGACATGATTAAACCATAAAACAAAGTAGAGTGATATATCAGGCCTTTTTCCGTTTAAATATTTAATTATCAAAATTTAAACATAAAATTATTTAAGAGAACTCCTTTCTATATTTATCACCAATTATGTCTTATATATAAATTAAGCAATTAAATTCATGCAAATTTATCAAAATTAGTGGAACAAGTTAAAAATATTAAAAATAATAAAAAGTATTAGATCATAATAATAATTTAAATTTTTTTAAGTATACTCTATGCAAAATTTAGATTATAAGTAATATTTCTATAACTTAAGACGATGATAAAGAAACGAATGAAAAAGTTGGAAGAATAAAGATAAATAATAATACCTTGCACAATAAAAACAATCAATATCACAAAGTTAATCGGAGATAAAGTAACAACAACAACAACAACAACAATCTAGGATAATCCCACTTAGTGGGGTCTGGGGAGGGTAGTGTGCACGCAAACCTTACCCCTACCCTGGGGTAGAGAGGCTGTTTCCAAATAGACCCCGCATCCTTCCCTCCAAGAACTTCCCACCTTGCTCTTGGGGAGACTCGAACTCACAACCTCCTAGTTGGAAGTGGGGGTTGCTTTCCCCCTAATCGGAGATAAAGTAACTAGAATTGAAATTATAAATCAAAGTAGAAGAATAAAACAAAAGTAAGGAAAAATATATACCAAAAGAGTTGGAAGCGGCAGAAGGAAAAACGAGATTTTCACGTATATAGGTAATATTTGGGATTTTGTCTTTGAGAATTTATATAGGTTAGTAGACTTCACATAGAATTATACGAGGAAAAAACTTTGCTATTATTGAAAATAAAAAAAGATAAATGGTAAAATAAAATTATATAGTAATAAATTAAGGCATAATTGGACAGCAAAATAGGAAACAATCCCAACACACCAAATCGGTTGTTCCAAAACATGGGATTTTTTATTGTTCCGGAACAATGAATTTAACAATACAATACAACCAATTTTAACTAAACAATCAAAACAAACTACATAGCCCAGTTGTTTATATACTTTGTGTTAAGGGTCAAGTACGTTTGTACTTCATTTTTTTAAATTAATTCCAACGACCCGGGTTTTTACCTTCTCTGGTCAAGGGGCGTTTGGCATTAATTCCTACATTGTTTATTATAAAACCAAGAGTTTGTAATTCGTTGAATTGCATTTTAATAAATCTGTTTCACTTCCCTTTTACTTCAGTATTGTGGTCTTCTTAAGTACTAATTTTAGAACCCTCCAAAAAAAGGAATTTTATTTGTGTGAATCAAATTAAATTAACTTCCAGCTGTTCCAGTAATTCAAGATTGAGAAAAAAAAAATATATATATATATATATATTCACATGCGTCCTGGTTAGATGCAACATGTATCGGAGAAGTCTTTACTACTGGGAAACATATAAATTAAAGTTCCAATAAAGGAGGGGATCAAGGGCTTACTAGGGCTATTAAGTTCTCCATACACAAAATTATGTCAAGTAGGACATTATAAATAAAAATATAATGTCAAATTGCAGGAGAAGTCATTGACTATTTCGATTGGCAGAAAATTCCCTTTAGATTCTGCAATTTTGTCACTTTGAGTGCATTAAATAGAAAATTTATTAGGTCAGATTGCTAATGTTACACATGTTCATGTCTCCCCTAGAGGTTATGAATTCTTCCAACCTTCACTTTCAATCGAGAGATTGTGAGTTCGAATATTTTCAAGAGCAAGATAAAAGGCAGAGGCGGATCCACCTTAGAGCCTATGGTGCACGTGCACCCATCCTCTTTGGCTTTAAGAGTGTTTCTTTTGTACTCCCTCCGTTTCAATTTATGTGAACCCATTTGACTGGGCACGGAGTTTAAGAAAAGAGAGAAGACTTTTGATCTTGTGGTGTAAAATGAGGCACCTTTATTTTGTGTGGCTATAATTCATTGCATAAAGGTAAATTGTTTCCAAATAAGGAAATGGGTCATTCTTTTTGGCACGGACTAAAAAGGAAATAGGTTCACATAAATTGAAACGGAGGGAGTACAATTTTTTTGAAATCCTTGTTCCATATTGAAGTGTGAACCCATGGTGAAAAACAGTCAATGGGTCCTTTTCTTTTTCTCTCCGATGCTAGGTGCCTTACTGCTTATTTCATAGAGCTTCTGCGAATTTACTAATTTTTTTCTCAATTTTCTTTTTCTTTTAGCATTCTACTTTTTTTCTAAAAAAATAATCTATTTTCCCTTTCTTTTTTCAATTCCCTATCTTCATTACTTCATCAGACCCATAATTGCGCTTTCTCAAAATAATTTCAATTCTCCTTTTTTTTTCTCTTTCTTTTCCGAGCCCTTTTTCCTTTTCTATTTATGTTTGTTTTCTTAATTTCCTTGACTCTGATTGAACTTTATTTCCCTAAAGCTCCATAGTAAACGACAAAGGTTTAGGAATTAGCTATTGCTTCAATTAAATTAGTGTTTATCCCTATATCTTGAGCACTATAAATAATTTATGTGATTATAAAAATTTAAGTTACAACTCGTTGAGTCATTTTATATTAGTTTTAATGTGATTATTGAATTTTTTCCTCCAAAATTTTCACAACTAGATAGAGTTTTTATTTTATATTTTGGACATAAAAGCAATTTATTGATTAAAAGTTAATCATATGCTCAAGTATTTTTGTTATTTTCTTGCACTTAATATGCAATATAGTAACAAGTAATCACCACTGACAATATTATTAACATCAATTTTACTTAAAAATTAGTAGTGCACCCATGGTGTTCAAACCCTTGATCCGCCTCTGGTAAAAGGTGTTTGGAGAGAAGAATGTCGGTGGTCTATAACAGCCTCTTTACCCCATGGTAGGAGTAAGGTTTGCGTACACACTATCCTCCTCATATCCTATTAAATAAGATTATACTGGTTTGTTATTGTTGTTGTACACATGTTCATGTGGCTTGGTCTGTAATGCCTTTTAGAATACGTGCTGAAGCTCATATTTGAATTCTTCAACTAAATCACACTGCAAATTAAGATTCCATATAGAGATCCAAGGGATGGGATCCGGTCTAATAATGTATTGTCCAGTACTTTCTAATAGTGTATTCGATGCATGCCACGTGTGAAGTTTGAGTCTGAAAGGCATGTATTAGGGGTGTTCATGGTTAGACTTGGATCGTTTTTTCCTAAAAAACAATCAAACTGTTGTAAATAGAGTTCTATTTATGGTGAATGTCCATATTTAGAGAGATCCTGAGATTTATTACTTGGTGACTAAGTCAAACTCTCCCTATAAATATAGGGTTCTATTCCATTGTAATTTATTCCATAATTCAATAAGAATTCCCTATCTCTCTGCATTGCTCTACAATATTATTCTTCTTCTTTTATTATTTCATAACACGTTATCAGCACATCACTTCAACCAATTGAGTAGAAGCTTTGAGATTGCACATAATGATTGTCAATTATTCTATGAACTTCCGTCATGATTAAATTCTGGATTTATGGTAAGTATTTTACTTTTCTCTTTCAAATTCTTGGCATTCTATAATTTAATTTTAAATAAAAGCAAAGACGATAAATTTTGATTGCAACTCTAATGGAGTTTGTAAGAAATTACACCCACCTGAAGTGGTAAAATTTCTATGCCTTGACATGATTAAATTCATGTATGATTGTGGGCAAAAACAAATTGAAAACTCGTCCCATTGAATTTGCTCCATTCTCATTCCCTTTAGAGAATGTGATAGCAGTATGTGATAAGTCTGAAAGAAGACAAATTTATTACCATGAATAATCAATGGATGTGGACGTGACAATAGATGAAATTATATCGTCATCATTGTGGTAATGAGAACAATAAGGATTCTCAAAATAATCCTTCACCATGTGAAAGTAATATTTGTCATCGATTTGACATGAGAATTTATAAAGCACATATAGATGATTATGGTCCATTCATGATGTGAATATGACAACATCTGATTTATGAATACATATTTATTCTTCAAAGAATATAAACGTGCTAGTGGTAGCGAATATACCACACTCACCTCTAGAAGGAGGTTTGAGATGATATAAGAAAATAATATCATTATTATGGCATGAATGACCATTGGTCACGTACCTTTTGTATGCCAAAATATTTTGGCAATGTGATTATTAAAGGACAACAATAATGCAAGAAACATATCTTGCATATAATTTTGTCCATAACCATATAGGTATAAGTTTCTCTTTAAAAGAGATATTCACCATATATGTGTTGATGATTATGTGGTACTACGAATTAATTGAGAGCTCTGGAAGAGCCAATTACTACTATTTTGGAGAAACACAATTGATTACCAACAAGGTATTGTGTTGCAGTAAGTCTCAAAGAAACATATTTAGTTTTCAAAGTATTCACGAAAGCGGTTGATTATGTTGAGACTATGAATGAAGGAAAGATTTAATATCTTCTATTACTACAACTTGTAGCGGGGTAATATATATGTAAAGAGCTACCCACTTTGTCTCCAATTTGTACTGCATAAATAAAAGAACACCACAATGAAGTAGATATTTTATTGATATAAAAGTCATATCATAATAAACTTGGAATTATTTATAATTGCACACATCATGGTGTAAATCTGAAATTTATCAATATCGATAATTTACTTAGTTGGCATAATTGGTTTAGCCATATCAACTTAAGTATGATGTGCAAAAATGAAAGAGAATTCACATGGGTAAATATTAAAGAACTAGAAAGTTATTTACGAATTCTCTTACATTGCTTGTTCTCATTAATTAATGGACCAATTAAAATTGGGATTGAATCCATGAATTAGGAAATATCAGATGAAAAACAAACACAAACATATCAATCTTCTTATTAAGTTAGGTCAAAAACTCGACGTACATTTTTTCCCCCACAAGAGACAAGCATGCTGCATGGTTACAGCTTATTGACGACAATACTTAATGCAACATACATGCATGCTTTCTACTGATCGCATGCTGAAAAATATTATTCAGTTTCTGTTTACTTGTTCCTTAAAGTACAGTGATAGTAATCTTGAGACCTTTAAGGCAATCAGTGGCGAGAGAAGAGATGTAGTGACGAACTCCAGCTTTGTCCAGAGTGATAGTGGTCTTCCCACTGGCATCCCTGTACAATATATTTGTTGGAACGCAAGATTTGTAGCCATCAATGTCCACTTGAACCACGTCGTGGAGTTTTGGGATGTAGTTGAAAACTGCACACAAAGTTTTATTATTACATATTAAGCAGTATATAATATTTTCATATATCAATCAATAGACTCTTAAGTATAAAAAAAGAAAGAAACAAACTTACCCACGACATCGCCTACGTTTAAGGTTAGGTCTAGATCAAGGCTAGCTCCCAGGCTCCAATCAATGTTTACGATGTCTGAGGCGAAGGTAGGGGCAGCAAGGCCAAGAATGAGGAACAAGCACATCATCTTTGTTGCAAAAGTTGCCATTTTCTTTTAGGGAATATTTCGAAAAAATACAGGATTAAGCAAAAATTGAGGAAATGCAGTGAATGATGATGATTGTTTTGAAGGAGTAGTAGGCCTTTATATAGATGTACGAAGAAGCTTCCTTTGGATTATAAACATTATTTTACGAACAATTCATCCCACTTGATGAATTTTAACATTCATCCACAGCCGGCCCACGTGGACCATTGACCACCATTAATGAACTCAGATGAAGATAGTATTTTAACGAGGCTTTAGATTAAGGAATTTTATTTGTGTGAATCAAATTAAATTAACTTCCAGCTGTTCCAGTAATTCAAGATTGAGAACAAAAATATATATATTCACATTCGTCCTGGTTAGATGCAACATATATCGGAGAAGTCTTTACTAGGGAAACATGTAAATTAAAGTTCCAATAAAGGAACGGATCAAGGGCTTACCTAGGACTATTAAGTTCTCTATACAGAAAATTATGTCAAGTAGGACATTATACATAAATATATAATGTCAAATTGCAGGAGAAGTCATTGACTGTGTTTCGATTGGCAAAAAATTCTCTTTAGATTCTACGATTTTGTCGTTTTGAGTGCATTAAATAGAAAATTAATTAGGTCAAATTGCTAATGTTACACATGTTCATGTCTCCCAAAGAGAGGTTATGAGTTCTTCCAACTTCCATTTCCAACCGGGAGGTTCTGAGTTCGAGTCTTCCCAAGAGCAAGGTAAGAAATTTTGGGATGGAAGGATGTCGATCGGTAGCCTATTTGGAAACAACCTCTTTACCCCATGGCAGGGATAAGATCTACATATATACTACCCTTCTTAAATCCCATTAAATGAGATTATACTGAGTTGTTATTATTGTTGTTGTACACACGTTCATGTTCTTGGTCTGTAATGCATTTTAGAATACGTGCTGAAGCTCATATTTGAATTCTTCAACTAAATCACACTGCAAATTAAGATTCCCTATAGAGATCCAAGGGATGGCATCCGGTCTAATAATGTATTGTCCAGTACTTTCTAATAGTGTATTCGATGCATGCCACGTGTGAAGTTTGAGTCTGAAAGGTCTGGATTAGGGGTGTTCATGATTCGATTTGGATCGGTTTTTTCGTAAAAAGTAACCAAACCAAGTAAATCGATTTTTCAAATATTAGAATAAAACCAAATCAATAAAGTTGGTTTTTCTCGATTCGGTTTATGTTGGTTTTTTGGTTATTTATCAATTTTTCTTAAATATAAAATATACACTACCAAACATATATTCCGATGACCACATTTTTAATATAACACTATCAAATCAATTGCCTTTTGAGAAATTTATTATTTAGCAAGATATATTGATGATAATTGAATCAAATAGTGATGAGTAATTTAAGGACTCAATTAAAAATATGTTATTTTTAACACGAAATGAATCCTTATACTAAACAAAAAAATACTATCAATCAAACTAGAATATAAAGATAAAGAACTATATTAAAAGTGCAAACTATTAACATTTACAAAAAAAAAATTAAAACTTTGTATAAGAATGTACATATTTATAGCTGTAATAAAAAATTTAAAATAGATACTCATATAGTTGGTTTGGTTCGGTTTTTTCTTATTAAAATCAAAATCAAACCAAATTTGATCGGTTTTTAAAATTCAAAATCAAAACCAAACCAAGCCAAAAAGTATCAATTTTTTTGGTCGGTTTGATTTGATTTTCGGTTTAGTTCGATTTTTCGATATTTTATGAACACCCCTAGCCTGGATCACTTTACTATTACTTCCTTTTGTTATGTTTCTAATTTGCTTTATTAAATGAATAATGTTTAGGAAAAGTAAAACTAAAAAGAAAACTGCAATTGCTTCTCCTTCCTTCAACTTCCGGCCTGACTTTCATGGACTTTATCCTTTTTTTCAATCCGAAGCCTGTATCTTTCTTCACACATAGACGCACTAATACTCCTTGAAGACCTCAAGAAAAAAGTTTTCACTAGATTTTCAAGAATAAAGTTTTCGCCAAATTTAAGATTAATGGGTTGGTTATTTTATGTAAATTTAGGTTTATATATTTGTAGATGAGGAATAAACCTAGGTAGTTCCTTATGTATGGGCATAGGAGTATTTTTGTCCCATTACTTAATACCCCTTACTTTTGTAAAAATGGACAGATTTGGTCTACCCATTAACTGGGTTCCCAAAGCTAACGAAAAAAAAAAAACAAAAATTAACGGCAACTGTTCACAGTTCACTCCATAAGACCATAACTATCATTTTTCCACTGTTTCAATTGTCCCTTCTTCCATTGACGCTGCTGAAGAATTGTCATTTCACAATCATTTCTCAACACAGAAAAAGCCATCTGAGAAACAAATTCCACCACTCATACAGAAATTAAAAGCTTCTCTAAATCAATTCCAGCTGAGAACAGCACAGCTGAAATAGAGCTTTCAGTTTCACTCTTAGTTTCTATGTGTTTTTTCTAGTGAATCATGTAGTCATTTTTTGTGGGGAAAGGGAATCAGTGGAGTGGGAGAAGTGGATGAGCAAAGGGGACGATGGGACTAATTTGGGAGAAGAAGGAGAATAGAATATAACTGGGTTACAAAAGTTACGGTCCTTTTGCTGAATTTCATAAGTTTACAGCTAACTAAGCTCTGAAATGAAGAAGAGAAGAAGAAGAAAAGAAGAAGAATGGCGGAAGAAGAAAGCAGAGAAACTTAGAGAGAGAAGGAGAATAACTGCTCCATTAGAAAATGAAATCATGTACCCTCACATGTAATAGTAAGTGTATGTATATATACGTGTACTACTCATTTCTTCTAACCACTAACTAACTATTATTAGCTACTAACAAACTAACAAACTAGTTAATTAAATAGCTAAGCATTAATTAAGCTTTACACAAATTGTTCTCAACACTCCCCTCAAGCTAGGTGGTGCAAATATGTCAAGTACTCCTAGCTTGGATATCAAATATTCATGTTGAACTCTAGTTAATCCTTTGGTTAAAACATCTGCTACTTGCCCTTTAGTTGACACATACTCAGTCTTGACTAGCCCATTTTGAATCTTCTCCTGTATGAAATAACAATCAATTTCAATGTGTTTTGTACGTTCGTGAACACTGGATTTGCAGCAATTTGGATTGCAGCTTTACTGTCTGTAAAGATGGTCACTGGTAATGCAACTTTAACTCCAATATTTTTGAACACTCCAAGAATCCATATTAGTTCTGCTACTGTTGAAGCAATACTTCTATATTCAGATTCGGCTGAACTTTTGGAAATTGTACTTTGCTTCTTTGATTTCCAGGATATCAAAGATTCTCCATATTTGATAAAGAAACCAGTCACAGACTTCATTGTAAGAGGGCAAGCAGCTCAATCAGCATCACAGTATGCTGTTATAGTGCACATCTTCTTGCTAGACAGAAGTATACCTTGTCCAGGTTGCCTTTTCACATATTTAACTATCCTTTGTGCAGCTTCCATATGAGATCTCTTAGGTTTTTGCATAAATTGGCTCAAAGTTTGAACACTGTAAGCTATATCTGGTCGTGTGACTGTCAGATATAGTAGCTTACCTAATAACCTCTGATATTCACTAGGAACAGATAATAGTTCATCTGTTGTACCTTTCAGCTCACCAATCTGCTCATCATAATCTTTTGTAGTAAGTCTGATATTAGACTCAATAGGTGTAGTAATAGGTCTTGCAGCTCCCAATCCTAGCTCAGAAATAAGCTCAAGAGTATACTTTCTCTGATGTATTAGAATGCCTTGATGAGACCTGGCAAACTCAATGCCAAGAAAGTATCTCAATTCACCTAAATCCTTCATTTTGAAAGTCAACTGTAGACTGGTTTTGACTTCATTTATAAGTGACAGATTAGGTCCTGTCAATAGCATATCATCCACATAAACAAGAATGATAATAGTGGATTCTCCTGTTCCTCTGGTAAATAAAGAGTGATCATGTTGACTCTGTCTGAAGCCTAAGTGTACAAGAGCTTCAGATAACTTGGCATTCCACCGTCTTGGTGCCTGTTTAAGTCCATACAAGGATTTTAAGAGTCTGCATACTGTTCTATTCTCCCCTTGACTCTGAAATCCCTGAGGTAGAGTCATATATATTTCATCAGTCAAGTCTCCGTGTAGAAAAGCATTGTATACATCCATCTGATGAATGTGCCAATATTCAGAAGCTGCCACTGCTAATACAGACCTGACAGTCACCATTTTAACCACAGGACTAAATGTCTCTTGATAGTCAATGCCTTCTTGTTGACTGTATCCCTTTGCAACTAATCTGGCCTTAAACCTTTCTACCTCTCCTGAAGCATTGTACTTCACCTTGTATATCCATTTGCATCAAATTAGAATTTTTCCAGCAGGCAACTGAACTACATCCCAAGTATGATTAGATTCCAAAGCATCAACCTCAGTCTTCATAGCATCTACCCATCTAGAATCCTTAGATGCTTCTTCAAATGAAGAAGGTTCTACTATAGTAGAGAAGGTAACTAGATAAGCATGATAAACAGGAGAGACCATCATATGTAACATAGTTTGAAATAGAGTATGGAACATTCTTGTATTCTAGTAATGATACAAAATCTTTCATCCAAATGGGAGCTTGTCTTGATCTGGATGATCTTCTTAAATCAAGAAACTCAGGTTCTTGATGTGATGTATCTAATGACAATGGATTTTGTGCAGAAGAATGATCTTCAGGACAATCAAGAGTCTGTGGTGAACTGTAATCTCCTTGATCAGAATCAATAGAAGAAGAAGATGTATTTCTGATATCTGATTCTTCAGTATATAAGACATTGTTCTCAGATACTTCAGTTACAACAGAAGGAGGTGAGAAAATAGGCGTAGAAGTAGAAGATTCTTTGAAAGGGAAAACATCTTCTCTGAATGATACATCTCTGCTAACAATAAAGCAGTAAGTCTCCAAATCAAGTAAGATATACCCCTTCTAAGTATCAGAGAACCCATCAAAATAGTAGGCTTGGCTCTAGGAAGTAATTTGTCTGTTTCTTGAACTTGATTTACATAAGTCAAGCAACCAATAATCCTCAAATGATCAAGACTAGGAGCCCTGCCATATAAAAGTTCATAAGGAGACATACCATTGAGTACAGATGATGGCATCCTGTTAATAATATAGGCTGCTGCAATAACACAGTGACCCCAGAATTTAATAGGAATATTAGCCTGAAACCTTAGAGCACTAGTAACCTTCAAAATGTGTCTATGTTTCCTTTCAACAACTCCATTTTGCTGAGGAGTATAGACACATGTCTTTTGATGAATAATGCCATGCTTCTGAAACAATGAGTTACATATAGAATTCATAAATTCAGATCCATTACCAGATCTAATTACCTTCACTGTTGTATGAAACTGAGTTTGAACTAACACAATAAACTGAGTTAGAACAACACAGATATCAGATTTCAATTTCAGAAGAAATAACCATGTCATCCTTGTAAAATCATCAACAATGGTTAAAAATACTTATTTCCATCAAATGTTGCATATTTGTAGGGATCCCATACATCTATATGTATGAGATCAAAAGCAGCAATATTGTTGCTATAACTAGTAGGAAAAGGCAGTCTAGTTTGTTTGGCACAAGGACACAGTACACTTATTAACAGCATCAGTAATACAAGCTAGTTTAGTAGGAAACAATCTTTTGAGAACCATACTAGATATATGGCCTAGCCTTTTATGCCATAAGCTAATATCTGCAGTCTTGGATGTTATTCCAGCTGCAACTAAAGCAACTACAGTAAGCCTTTTAGCCACATGTCTCTGTAGAAAGTATAAACCTGCTCTTTCTCTACCAATCTCCCTCACCTTGCCACTGAAGAGATCCTGAAACACACAGAAATCAGGATAAAATGAAGCAAAACATCTCAGATCTCTGGTCACTTTGGAGACTGACAGTAAGTTGAACTTGAATTGAGGAACATAAAGTACTTCCTTAAGTGTACTGTTATCTGAAATACAACTGTCTCCAATTTGAGTAACTTGAGTGACATCTCCATTAGGTAATACCACTCTTCTAGGCTTAGTAGGTGTAACTAGAGAAGGTTTAGTCAAAAGATTCACATCTGAAACCATATGGTTTGTGGCTCTTGTATCAATAATCCACTCTTGATCTTGTGAATTAGAAGATGCTAAAAGAGCAGTGTCAGTACCTGCAGCATTTGAAGCATTTTCTTGAATAGTAGAAGTTGAACCACTGTTCAATATCTGCATTATCTGATCATATTGCTCCTTGGTAAATGGAAAACCACCTCCTTGTGATGCTGTAACTGCTGATCCATGTGACTGAGTAACAGGAATACTTTCTTGAGTTTTGACTCCTTTTCCCTGCAAAACTTCTGAACTTTGATTTGCCTGTTGAATGCCTTGATGTACAGGCATTTGTTGTATTCCTTTATTCTGAAACCCATAATTTGTGTGTAAAGGAACACCATGACTAGACTCTATCATGGCATTATAGGCACTAGCTCCCCCTTTCTTTTTAGTCTTATAGTCTTGAGGATACCCTATTATTTTGTAGCAATTCTCTTTGTTATGACCTCTCATTTTACAAAAATCACAGTAGACATTCTGGTTTTTTCTGAACTTAGCATTGAAACCAGGTTTTCCACTGTACAAGGCAGTAGAATCATATGAACTTGTATTCACAATAGGAGCTGATCCTAACAGACCAGCATTAGCAGCAACAGACTTTTGACTCTCATCACTCATAAGCATAGCATAGGCTTGATTTATTGAAGGTAGTGGTTTCATCATAAGAATTTGACTGCGTGCTTGGGAATAAGAGTCATTTAATCCCATTAAAAACTGAAACACCTTCTGTTTTTGTAGATGTATAATGAATTCCTTTGTTTTAGCACAATCACAACCAGGAATAGGTACTACTGACTCATTTTCATCCCAAAGATCCTTAAGCCTTGAGTAATAAACAGAAATAGAATTTGTGCCTTGAGTTAATGTAGCAATTTCCTTATGCAGATTATAGCAACGAGTATCATTTACTTTATCAAATCCTTCCTGCAGATCCATCCAAACTACATGTGCACTAGTTGCATAGGCAATTCCACTAATTAGCGATGAGGCCACATAATTCATCAACCATGACAATACAATCGCATTACATCTTTCCCATTGATACCAATATTTCTCACGAAATCTTTCCTTAGGCCATTTGCCATCAACAATTCCAAGCTTATTTCGACCTAATAATGCAATTCTCATAGATCTATACCATAAGGAGTAATTATCAGTACCTGTCAACTGAAATGAGATCAGTGAGATTCCACTTGTATCGCCGGGAGCTAAATACAAAGGATGAGTAACTGCTACATTAACTCCTTCTTCAAATTCATCCTCCGATGATGCATGTGATGTATTTGCATGTGTAGTATTGTCAATCGTATTAGGGTTTTCATTCATAGAATCATCACCCGCCATTGTTACTCAGTTCTGATTTGAAGGAAAAATCACAGAACCAGAAATTTAGAAGAGAAAGATAAAGAAGAAGAAGAGATCGAGACGAGCTTCAATTTCGAGCTCGTGGCTCTGATACAGATACCATGCTAAATTTCATGAGTTTACAGCTAACTAAGCTCTGAAATAAAGATGAGAAGAATAAGAATGGCGGAAGAAGAAAGCAGAGAAACTTAGAGAGAGAAGGAGAATAACTTCTCCATTAGAAAATGAAATCCTGTACCCTCACATGTAATAGTGAGTGTATGTATATACACGTGTACTACTCATTTCTTCTAACCACTAACTAACTATCATTAGCTACTAACAAACTAACAAACTAGTTAATTAAATAGCTAAGCATTAATTAAGCTTTACACATATTGTTCTCAACACCTTTAACCTAAATTGAGGATTTCCCGTTAGTTTTAGGAACCGAATTAATGGTTAGACCAAACCTATCCACTTTTACAAAGTTAAAGGATATTTTATGTCTAGTAATATAAATAAGGGACGAAAATACTCCTATACCCATACATAAATGTCACAACCCGGATTTTCCAGAAAATTAGTGTTTGTTTGCGAAAGGCAGCGGCCTGAAAATACTTTGACCTTCGGCAATGGCTATGGTTTTGCAAAGCTTAGGAGTAGCAATGGCACGGAAGATTTCACCATTTAATGGTTGAAACTTGAAAGGGGCGAATTTTTTTGGTTCAAACAATATCTTGTTCTTTTTTTTTAATTAAGTAAATGTTATTTATGCATAGAGAATTTAAAAATAGTTGAATAGATGTTAACACTGTTGGGATATTATACTATTAACCATGCGATTTAGATAAGTATTTTTTTTTATTCTTTATGAAATAATTGTTTATATTTATTTATTCAATTCAAATAAAGTATTATTTTAAATAGATCATTGGTTACATGTGTGTTGTTTTAGTTATGTAGTAGATAATTTAGTTTATGGAGTCTTTAACTCATGCACAAAAGATTAAGTTATCGGTTCTCATAACTAATAAACTATGTTCACAATCAAAGATATTATTGGACAGAATATCTTGATGATTGTAGCACAAGATTATAGCGTAATTTGTCTTGATTATGAAAGTGGGTTTACTCCGACTTCTTCTGCTAGTATACTTAGTGTATATTGAACTGACCAAGTAGAGAAAAGATATATATATTTTCTCTAATTAATTAAAGGAGCTTATACGCCTAATCTTGATATAATTATTATAATTAATGTAATTTGTTTATTGTGTTGATTTATCAAAAGGTACGACTCTATTTAGAGTTAGTGTATGCCTAACATATTGGACAATAACCAATAACATCTGTAAAATAATAATTAATTGATAGAATCCTTAAATCAGTTTTGAGTTTGATGATACCCCTTTATGCAAGCTTATAAGTTTTCATGTGAAAACCTGACCGATGAATTTTGTATCCGTCACATGAAATAGTTTAAGCGGAATTGTAAAGGATTTAATTAGTTGATTAAACTAATATGTTTAGTGATTTAATTTAATTAACTGGTATTTGAGATCTTAACATGGGGGAAGTAAAATATGTGTTATTGAATTTTCAAAATTCATATTGAGGAGTTCAATTGTAATTTTTTAGTGGAACAAATTGTAATTAATTATAGTAAGAACTAATTCATGCAAATTATGAAATAATGCTATAATTGATTGCCTCTTATTATTTCTGTGGTCCTTGCTATACCTAGTAAAAACCTGGACAAGTCTTGGGTAAAAAATAACTTGGGAGAAAAGTCATCTAGAAGAGATGGAGTAGGATTCTACTTGTGAAAGCAGAATCCTACACGATTTTAGAGCATAATTTCTGCCAAAAATTAGTCTATTAAAGGAAGATTAATTTCACCTGATAACTCACTTTTTAGAGTTGTATTGTTCTTGCCCTCCCAAAAGTAAAATCATCCAAGGTTTACTAGGTATATAGCAGAAGACTGCAGTCCTGAATTCTTGCTGTGTGGAAAATTTGTGCAACTATTTCAAGAGGTTAGTGCTTCTAATCTAGTGATTATAACATTCCGTAGTTTACATGTACTTGATGCTTGATTTTATGTTTGCTTCCGCTCCGCGTGTTCTAACACTTAGTTTCAGATGTCGTCTTACATCTAACCAGATAATGTAATATAGCATGAATAGAGTAATATTAAAACATGTTGTCATTCTATGTCACAAATGTGATTGTATTTATCAGTATTTTAATTTATAATTATGAATTAATATACACATGCATAAACATTGATATTATATTTGATGACAGTCTGTTAATTACATCTTTTTGATGAATAGCAATTTGTTCTTTTTTTTTTAAAAAAAAATAGTGATTATTTCTTTTTGAATGCTACTAATTCTGTAATGATGAGTTAATATATATGCAAAAATAGTGACTTAATACTATTTATCTATTTTAGTTGCATTTTATCCACAATCACAGTGTTGTATTAATAAAAACTTGACTGTTTTGTATGATATTAGTTCTGAAATTTTGGTCTAATATACGACATTTTGAACAGTAGCGTTTTTGAACGGTGAAAAACATAATGTTTTTTACAATTATGTGTGAACAAGTTTTTATTAAATAATAATAAAAATATTATTTTGAGTTCTGAAATCATGTTGTAACTACATCAATATATTATGTGATTTGAACAAGTCAAAATAATAAAAACCCTTAAAGATGCCAAAAATAGAATTTTACAAATAGGTCATGATTTTAGAATTCTAAAATTTTGTCGAACTCCGATTGACCTCAAAATTTTTAGGTTCATCGGAAACAACCCATTGAGCCATACAAATGAGCTTTCCTCATGACGTACATCGTTTTTTGGGCATTCGGGGTCGTTTAAATGGATTTTTGGCAATTTTTCTATTTTTTGGAATTTTTTGAATAAAAGAATTTTTTTAAAAGAAAGATGTGATGGTAGGGTTCAGTTCTCATTATTTATAATTATATTTTACAGTAATATAATTAATTTATATGTTAACATAGGTCTTCTTCCACATCAGATAAATTCATTATAGATGATTATTGTAGTTTTGCCTCTAGTTATTTGATTACTTGTATTAACTCTCCAACTGAGTTACATGTTGATTCAATGAAACTAGATTTTATAAAAGTGATATTTACCTATCTTAAATATACAATTTACTCTCCATCTAAATTGGTCCTATTTAAATTTATGGGGTTTATATCTTACATCACTCATATATTTTTGCATGAATAGTTAAGTTTCCCTGACGACTCTAAATATTCGATGAGCATGGTTATATGTGCAATGTGATGTTTTGAATTTAATAATTATAAATACATAACTAATGATCTATTTAATGTGAATATCTCTTATATTAACCATGTCTTCATTCAATCCACTTTCCTCAATTTTGAACCAAAACAAGTTATAAGGACCGAATTATGTTGACTGAAAAAGAAACCTTGATATTCTCCTAACTACTGAAGGTTACAAATTTGTAATCACTGAGGAGTGCCCAGAAAAATCTGAAAAATGCTACTGATGATCAGGTTAAGGCCTATGACAAATGGGTTAAGGCTAATGAGATGGCGCGATGTTACATTCTTGATTCTATGGCAAATATTTTGCAACACCAGCCATCAGCCTATGAGGTCTTCTTATGATATGCTCGAAAGTCTCAATGAGATGTTACATGAGCAAAATAGTGCAGCTAAGCAAACAACCATGAAAGCCTTGTTGAACACCAAGATGGCAGAAGGATTATCGGTCAAGGACCATGTTCTGAAGATGATGAGTCTTCTGAGTGAACTAGAGGTGTTTGGAGCTATGATTAATAAGGAGTCTCAAGTTGAGATGGTCATGCAAACTCTGCTTAGCATTTTTTAACAATATCGCTTGAACTATAATATGAACAAAATGGATTTGTCACTAGCGAAATTGTTGAATGAGCTGCAAGCGGCAGAATTCATTATCAATTAACAAGCTTCAGTTGTGGCACTCAATGTTAAGAAAGCTTCAGTTTCTAAGTCAAAAGGTGGTAAGAAAAAGAATAAGGCTCAAAAGATTTTGGCACTTGGAGGTGAAAAAGCCCAAAGCCAAGTGCTATCATTGCAAGCAACCTGGGCATCAAAAGAAGAAATTCCATGACTATCTGGCAAAGTTGAATCAGCAAGGTAATCCAAATTTAAATGTCACTGAATCATGTTTAGAGACTGTTTCTACCATGTTTTGGTGTGCCGATTCTGGAGCCACTAATCATGTCTGCACTACTGTGCAGGGGTTTCAGGAAACATGGCGGCTAAGTGAGAATGAAGTTTACTTTTTTCAAGCCAATGGCAAGCCAGTACCAGCTTTAGCATTAGGATATATTAGAGTTTTGTTTAGTAGTTATAGAGTTTTAGTTTTAAAGGATGTTCTCTATGTACCTTCTATTAAAAGGAATTTGATTTCGGTTTCAACAATAATGGATGACGGTTATAATACTTATTTTGCTATTGACTTTGTTGTTATTAAGTTTAATAAATATTTTCATCTACACTTATGCTAGAGTACATGACCTTTTTATTCTTGATATATCTCCTCATGTGCTACAACAACCAAAAGAATTAAATAACATTAATCTGCCACATAAAAAACATATTTCTGAATTGAGTCAAACTTATTTGTGGCACTTACGTCTAGGTCGTATAAATCTAAATAGGATTTCGAGATTTATTTCTGATGGACCTTTGAGTTCATTGAAGATAGAGTCACTACCAATACCCAAATCCTGTTCAGAAGGTAAAATAACCAAGAGACATTTAGCGATAAGCTGGAATTAATTCACTCTGATTTGTGTGGCCCTGTGAATATACAAGCAAGAGGTAGTTTTGAGTATTTTGTGAGTTTAACAGATGATTACTCAAAATATGCATACACTTATCTGTTTCGGCATAAGTTTGAATGCTTTGATAAATTCAAATAATTTAAGACGGAAACAAAGAAACAACATGATAAATATATCAAAACATTGCGATCTGATCGTGGTGGTGAATACCTTTCTGCGGAATTCATTAAATACTTATCAGACAGTGGAATTACATCTCAATTATCTGCTCCAGGAACACCACAACAAAATCGTGTGGCAGAAAGAAGAAATATGACCCTTATGGAAATAGTTAGATCAATGTTAAGTTATTTCGATTTGCCTTCTTCCTTTTGGGGATATGCTTTAGAAACAACAAATTATATTCTATGTTTGTTTCCTTCAAAGTCGGTACCATCAACTCCAGTGGAATTCTGGACTGGGGGTAAGCCAAGTTTACAGCACATTCGGGTTTGGGGTTGCCCAGCACATGTGCTAAAAGAGAAAGCGGATAAATTGGAATCAAGGATAGAAGTATGCATTTTTACTGGATATCCAAAAGGAACTAAAGGCGGTTTGTTTTATTGTCCCAAAGAAAAGAAGGTAATTGTTATAACAAATGTCTCATTTTTAGAAGAGGACTATTTAACAAACCATATTTCTAGAAGTAAACTAGTTTTATAGGAATTAAATAATAGATTAACTAAAGACTTATCTCTAGAACGTATCTCGGAAGACAATGTTGACATACCACTGCATTATCGTAGTGGGAGAAATGTCAATAGGCAGCAAATTGCATAAGAGAAATTGCCTGACATCTCACTACCCAAAGTAGTGAGAGTAATGTTGAGCAACCTCAGATTGTTGAACAACCTAAAAATTTTCTGCAGCCTACACTCCGGTAATAAGTTAATAATATCCTAGCACCGCAAGGTGTGGAGGAAAACATTGAGGCTTCAGTTCCAGAAAATGATGTTGTGCTTCAACAGCAAAATCAGCCTCCACCTGTAGTGACTAGTCATAGTGGAAGAATTATTATAAAACCTCCCGGGTTTGCGCTTTTGGGAGAATCTTATGATAGAGACCCTAAAGAGACTAATACAAAACCTATTAATTAGGATGAAGCACTACATGATACAGATGCTAATAAATAGGTTGATGCTATGAAATATGAAATGGAGTCCATGTACACCAATCAAGTCTGGGATCTAGTAGAACCACCTACTGCGGTCAAACATATTGGTTGTAGATGGATAAACAACAACAACAATAACAACCCAACAAGATCACGCATGTGGGATCTGAGGAGGGTAGTGTGTACACAAAACTTACCCCTACTCCGGAGGAGTAGAGAGGCTATTTTCGGTAGACTCTCGGTTCAAGAAAGAAAGAGACAATGTATCAATAGCGGCAAAGGAATCCTAACAAATAACACCAGCAACACAATAATCAGAAAATAGAGAGCAAAGTATTAACACTAAACATCAACAAAGGCACAATACTATATACGCAGGGGAATAATATGCACGTACAAGGTTGCTAAACCTACTAAATCCTACTTTTAGACCCTAAAGAAGTATTAAGAACATAACTGGAGTACCTAGTAGCCCAAAGCAAGACACTATCATACTAGCCTCATGTCTCTTAACCTACAACCATAGTGTTCGACCTTCACAACTTTCTATCAAGGGCCATGTCCTGGGAAATCTGCATCTGCGCCATGTCCTGCCTGATCAACTCTCCCCAATATTTCTTAGGCATCCCTCTACCTCTCCTCATACCCGTCAAGGCCAACTATTCACACCTCCTCACCAGTGCATCCAGGATTCTCCTCCTAACATACTCGAACCATCTAGGCCTAGCTTCCCGCATCTTGTCTTCCGTGGGAGCCACGCCCATCTTCCCCGAATATCGTCATTCCTAATATCTAGCTTAGTGTGTCCGCAAAACCATCTCAGCATGCCCATCTCTGTAACTTCCATCTTCTAGATATGTGAATTCTTCACTGGCCAGCACTCTGCACCATACAATATGCCCGACCTAACCACCATTCTACAGAACTTTCCTTTAAGTTCTGGAGGCACCTTCCTCTTATGTAGAACACAAGACGCTAGCCTCCATTTTATCCACTCCACTCCTACATGGTGCGTGAAATCCTCGTCAATATCCCTATCCCCCTGAATAATCGACCCCAGGTACTTGAAGTTCCCTTTCTTAGGAATGACTTACGAGTCAAGACTCACGTCCATGTCCGCTTCACCCAGCATGCTGCTGAACTTGAACTCCATGTATTCAATCTTAGTCATGCTCCGCTTGAAACCTTTAGACTCAAGGGTCTGCCTCCAAACCTCCATTCTCCTGTTAACACCGCTTCGCGTCTCATCAATCACTACTATATCATCAGTTTGAAACCTTTAGACTCAAGGGTTTCTTCTAGTTTTCTTGTCAAAATTAGAAAACATTTAAACAATGCAGAAACATTTGTGTTCTTTTTCAAGGTTCCAAATCTGTTTTTCTATTTCAGAACTTGTTGCAGGAAACTATGCTTGAAAAAATCTCCCCTAGAATGAAGGAAGTGGTACTATTTTATAGGCCTCTAAGGTCATGCGCTCAAAAATAGAAAATAGGAATCATTCCTAGCCTGCAAAAGGCATCTTTTAACTGACTAGGATAACTGGCTGCCTATTATTGGCTTAGCACACTTGTGCTAACCAAATAAGGAAAACTATCCCTCCTCTAGACGCTTCCTAAAAAGAAAAATCTGATTTTCTATTCTCAAAATAGCCTCCCAAGTTTTCCATTGTTCAATTACCACCCTAAGAGTTCCCTAATAGTTACTAACTAGGCAAACAAGATAAAGTCTGAATTAAAAACAAGGAAGATTAAACATAACAAAACAAATTCTAATTCTCATGAGTTTTGACTAAACTTAAATACTCATAGCATGAATTTGAAATCAGAAATGAAGCAAAACAAGGATTATTAAACCCTAATTACTAACACAAGTCCATAATTAATTAATCATGAACCATTTCCTAAGCAGTAAGTCTATTGAATCAAACCCACATTACTGATCAAGGAATCATAATAACAGAAAGAACTGGCATACTGATTTTAAATCAAACTAACTAGAAACAAGCTAAACCAATATTTTAAAAACCCTAGCCGAAAGACAATCCATCTAATGACCCCGATGAAAAATTACATAAATTAACCCTGAAATACTGACTAACATCAATGATTGATTACAGAAAGAAAAAGATGAAAAACTACCAACCTAAAATTACTATTAACTACATATTTTAATAGAAAAGAAGAAGAGATCAAAGTGACGTAAAGGAGAAGAAGCTAAAGAAGGAAAGGAGGATGAGGAAATAGAAAGAAAGAAGAAGAACAAGTACATACTGTAATGAACAACCAGTTGCTCCAGCGGGACCCTTCCTTTTTCGATTTAAATCCAAAAATATGTGTCAAATGACTATTCCCATTGAGAGCAGACAAGTAATACCCATTTCTGGCTCAAATCATCCTGGAAGCTCATATTTAGGGTTTGCATACTATCCTAGATTTGAAATTGGTGAAGTTTGAGAGGGAATCGAGGGAATTGATTTGGGGATCTGGAAAGAAGAGGAGGTGAAAAGTGTTTGGTGTAACTTTGGAGTGATATGGCGACCAACCACTGTAGAGTATTTCAGGATGGTGGTCTCTAGGTTTTAAGAGACATAGAGTGTGAGGAGATGGAATGAGGGTGTGGATTGGGGGGTGGGCTTGGTTCGAACACTAATATATGTGAAAGTTGATAAGTTCCGGGCCGTTGGATAATTGAAATCCAACGACTAAGATGATGCAACTAAAAATGGGGTCGTTTGTTTGATTGGGGCAGCTGGACCGGGTTACCAATGTTGGGTTGGGGTGGATTGGACCAAAATATTATTTGGGTTTTAGCTTAATTGGCCCAAATTGGATTTAAAATCAAACTCCAATTCTTTTTTTTTGTCTTTTTTTCTTCTTTTTTGTAAAAATATTAAATCATAAATTAAAAATTCTAAATTAATCTAATTGCAAAATTAAACTATTACCTAATCACAATAATTATTCAGTCCTGAATTAAAAGAGAAAGATTAACAATCTAAATGGCAAAAAATAAAAAATGAGCTATTTTTTGTGATTTTCATTTTTAACAAAACAAATAATTAACTAATTAATCCTAAAACTCTAAAAACAAAACCTACATGCAATGCATGGTATTTTTGATATTTTTCTTGATTTTTAACAAAAGGAAACAAGCACAAAATACAAATAATTAGCACAAATTCTCACAAAATCCTAGAAAATGGAAAAAATGGAAAAATGGTTCTTCTTGTATTTTATGGGAGTGACTCATACCGGGCAAAAATGACGTGCTCACAGCTATCCCTCTTTACAAGAAAATACAAAGAGTTTTTGTACAAAGTTAATGTGAGCGGATACGAGCAATTTTTGCCCGTTTGAACACTCTACGGGAAGCATTTTTTGAGAGATTTGACTGCACCTTTCTTCTGAGGATGCCTATATATCATGGGCTATAAAGGAATAAGGTCGAGAGCATGAGGAGAGGGAGGCTAAGAGGCCTCATTGTGCAGGTAGTTACAGTGGTGCTCCATCTATGGGCCAGCCTCAACATAGTAGAGGACGTTCCTTCAGATCTCCTCGTTCAGGCCGTGAAGAGTCTAGTGGAGCTTCGTCAGACCATGGTCTTCAGGGTCATCAGGGACAGCAAGATCGTCAGCAGAGCCAGCCCGCATTGAGCGCCCTTCCAGCTCATAGCTCTGCTCCTGCTCCTTCAGCTCAAGGTTCATCCATAGCGAGGGGTTCTCAGTAATCCTTTTCTCCACCTTCAGGCCGTTGTTTCGAGTGTGGTGAGTTGGGCCATATCAGGAGGGAGTGTCCCCGGTTGCTTCGTAAGCGGTCTCAGTAGAGGGATCAACCTTCATCTTCTACTCTTGTTTGTTCAGCACCTGCTCAGTAAGCTAGGAGTGGTGGTCAGGTAGCCAGAAGTCGCCCCAGGGGTAAGGATCGTATTGGCAGAGGTCAGGCTCGTTTTTATGATCTTCTAGATAGGAGGGACGCTAGTGCATCAGATGCAGTCATAACAGGTATTTTCTCAGTCTGCCACAAGGATGCTTCTGTCTTATTTGATCCCGGATCTACCTATTCCTATGTGTCTTCATATTTTGTGCATCATCTAGGTATGACTCCTGGTATTCTTGCCTTGCCCGTGCATGTGTCAACCCCGGTGGGTGATACAGTTATAGTGGATCATGTATACCGATCCTGTCTTATTACTATTGGGGGTCTGGAGACCCGAGTTGACTTATTATTATTGGGCATGGTGGATTTCGACGTGATTCTAGGCATGGATTAGTTATCTTCTTACCATGCGATTCTGGACTGTCATGCCAAGACAGTCACATTAGCTATTCCAGGTAATCCGAGGATCGAGTGGCGAGGCGTGACTGATTATGTATCCGATAGGGTAATTTCCTTTCTAAAAGCCCAATGAATGATTGGGAAGGGATGTTTATCTTATTTGGATTTCCTTAGAGATATTGAAGCTGAGACACCCAGTCTTGATTCGGTCCCCGTTGTGAGGGATTTTTCGGATGTATTTCCAGCAGACCTGCCGGGCATGCTGCCGGACAGGGATATCAATTTCGGTATTGATTTGGTGTCGGGCACTCAGCCCATTTCCATTCCTCCCTACCGCATGGCACCAACTGAGTTAAAAAAGTTGAAAGAACAGCTTCAGGAACTCTTAGATAAGGGGTTCATTCGCTCGACTGTGTCACCTTGGGGTGCACCGATATTATTCGTAAAGAGGAAATATGGCACAATGAGAATGTGCTTTGATTATAGATAGTTGAATAAAATGACAGAAAAGAATAAATACCCATTACCTCGTATTGAGGACTTGTTTGATCAGCTTCAGGGAGCAAGTGTATTCTCTAAGATTGACCTTCGATCGGGTTATCACCAGTTGAAGATTAGGGATTCAGACATTATGAAGACAGCTTTCAGAACGAGATATGGGCACTATGAATTTCTGGTGATGTCTTTTGGGCTGACCAATGCCCCAGCCGCATTCATGCACTTGATGAATAGTGTATTTTGGCCGTATCCGGATTCTTTTGTGATCGTATTTATTGATGATATCCTGGTGTACTCGCGCAGCTAGGAGGAGCATGCACAACACTTGAAGGTGGTATTGCAGGGATTGAGAGAGGAAAGGCTTTATGCGAAGTTTTCTAAGTGTGAGTTCTGGATTAATACTGTGATGTTTCTAGGACATGTAGTGTCCAAAGACGGTATTCGGGTTGACCCACAGAAGGTCGAGGTGATGCAGAATTGGCCCAGACCATCCTCAGCTACGGAGATCAGGAGTTTCCTAGATTTGGCATGCTATTACCGCAGGTTTGTTCAGGGGTTTTCGTCTATTGCTTCACCTTTGATGAAGTTGACATAGAAGAATGCTCCATTTGTGTGGTCCGATGAATGCGAGGAGAGCTTTCAAAAGATCAAGGAGGCTTTGACCACACCTCCAGTACTGGTATTTCCATCAGCTTTAGGGTCATATACGGTGTATTGTGATGCTTCTAGAGTTGGGCTCGGTTGTGTGTTGATGTAGGATGGTAGAGTTATTGCATATGCTTCTCGTCAGCTAAATCCCCACGAGAAGAACTACCCTATTCATGATTTGGAGTTAGCTTATATTGTTCATGCCTTTGAAGATTTGGAAGCATTACTTGTATGGTGTATCTTGTGACATATATACCGACCATCGCAACCTTCAGCACTTGTTTAAGCAGAAAAATCTCAATTTGATGGCTTGAATTGCTTAAAGACTATGATATTACCATCTTGTATCATCCCGGGAAGGCCAATGTAGTGGCCGATGCTTTAAGCAGGAAGGCTATTAGTATGGGCAGCTTGGCATACATTCCAGTTGGGGAGAGGTCCCTTGAAGTTGATGTTCAGGATCTAGCTAATCAGATGGTAAGGCTGGATATTTCTGACTCCAGTCGGGTGATGGCTTGCATGGTATCTCGGTCTTTCTTATATGACCGTATTCGAGAGTACAGAGTTCAGCATGATGATGCCAGAGATGTCACTATTGATAGTGATGGTGTGTTGCAGATGCAGGGTCGGATATGCATGCCTAATGTTGATGGCCTTCGTGAGTTGATATTGGAGGAGGCCCATAGATCGCGGTATTCTATTCGCCCAGGCGCCACAAAGATGTATCAGGATTTGAGGCAGCATTATTGGTGGAGAAAGATGAAGAAAGATATTGTGAGTCATGTAGCACGGTGCCTCAACTGTCAGCAGGTCAAGTATGAGCATCAGAGGCCCGGTGGCGTGTTCCACCGTATTGATATTCTCGAGTGGAAGTGGGAAAGAATCACTATGGACTTTGTTAGTGGACTCCCCCGGACAGCGAAGAAGTTTGATTCAGTTTGGGTGATTGTGGATAGGTTGACCAAGTCAGCTTATTTCATTCCTGTGCATACTACATACTCCTCGGAGCGGTTAGCAAAGATATTCATCCGTGAGATTGTGAGATTGCATGGAGTTCCCATTTCTATCATATCAGACAAAGGTACCCAGTTCACTTCTCAGTTCTGGAAGACATTTCAACGAGAATTGGGTTCACAGGTAGAGTTGAGCACAACATTTCACCCACAGACGGATGGGCAGTCCGAGCGTACAATTCAGATACTAGAGGACATGTTGCGTGCCTGCGTTATTGATTTTGGAGTTTCTTTGACTGATTACATGCCTCTTGCAGATTTCGCTTATAATAGCTATCAATCCAGCATTCAGATGGCGCCGTATGAAGCCTTATATGGGAAACGGTGTAGGTCTCCAGTTGGTTGGTTTGAGCCCTGTGAGTCTAGATTATTGGGGTCAGAGTTAGTCCAGGATGCCTTAGACAAGGTGAAGGTGATTCAGGAGAGACTTCGCACAGCTCAGTCGCGTCAGAAGAGTTATACGGACCGAAAGGTCCGAGATGTGTCTTATTCGGTGAGCGAGAAGGTGTTGCTGAAGGTTTCGCCTATGAAGGGCGTTATGAGGTTTGGAAAGAAAGGGAAGTTGAGCCCAAGGTTCATTGGACATTTTGAGGTGCTTAGGAAAGTTGGGGAGGTGGCCTATATTGCCACCTAGCTTGTCTGGAGTTCACCCGGTATTCCATACCAAGTTGTGTAATTACACCAAATCCGATTCCTAGGTGGTTTTCTAAATATGCTCTAAAATTCAGTCATTTGTGCAAATATTAACGTTCATACATTAAAAAAGAGAAAGAAATCTAAAATAACAAAGAAGGAAGGTGAAAAGCTATGCTTATAGGAAATCAAGTTGAAAGGCAAATACTCCATCTCTTTCAATTTATATGAATCTATTTCCTCTTTAATCCATGCTACAAAAAATGACACCTTTCTTGTTAGAAAATAGTTGACCTTTATGCAATGATTTTTAGCCACACAAAATAATTGTGCCTCATTTTACACCTTAAGTTCAAAAGTCTTCTCTATTTTCTTAAACTCCGTACCCAGTTAAATGAGCTCACATATATTGAAATGATGGGAGTGGCTAAGCTAAAAAGTAATAAATTGAGGTTATCCCGCTATTGACTTTTGGCTTATTTTAAGCACTTTTCAACTTATTTTTGTAAACATTGCACGGGGTGCCCAATTTGGTCACCCCCATTTAATCTATACACATTTTTTTAAAACTTTTAACTTGTACCTATTTTTTAAGGAAAAATTTCACATATCAACAACTGAAATTTCCACTTTTCAATTTTATAGCCCATATTTCAATTTACAACTAACTAACACAAAAATAATAGGATAAGATTCTATATCCAACTATAATAAATTCTCAAAATTACTATTTAATTTTTAAAAAAGATTGCTCAAGCTTTTAAGTTAATTTTCGAATCAGCAATTATAACTCAAATATTAGTTCAACAAATAAAATCCATTAAAATAGTGAAAATTAGATTTTAACAAGCTTAAATATGTGGGTTTAGATTCCGAATTTGATTTTGTGATAAATTTGGAGTGAGTGTTATTTGGAATTGTGTGAAATTGTATAAGGAGGTTGTATATAAAATTTGAAGTCATTTAATGGAGATTTGAACTGTTTTGAACAACAATTATAACTGAAAATCGTGGAAGAAGGTCGTATACAGACGCTTGTACAAAGGTGTATAAAAGTGTATAATAGTGTATAAGATGTGTTTATATACCCATATACACTATTATACAACATTATACAAAAAATTGACTGCGTCTTCTTCCTTGAGTTTTTTCTAAAATTTAACTCAAATCTTGTTCAAATCTACTCAAAATCACTTCAAATTTAAAGTTTGAACTCCTTATGATATTTCCAATAAATTAGAACAACACCCTACCCAAACAACTAACAAACTCAAAAAATTCAATTTTCAAAAGCAAAGCTTTGAATAGCCTTTAGTGGTGAACTTCTACTCTTCAATTTTCTTACATTACAACCAGATGACACATGGGAGAATCAATAATACAAGTGGCCCCTTGAAGCATACGTAGAAGGAGTGAGAAGAAATGAGATTGAATGCAATGTTTGTGAGAACACAAATTTAACTCTATAATTTTGAATTTGCTAATGCTTTCAAAATATTTATAATATGGGCTAGGTAGGGTAAAAGTTAAAAATATGTGCTATTTTTTGTTTTGGTGTGATGTTAAGTATATTTTCTTTTTTAAATAACTTCAGCCCCCTTTCTCCTTCTCCTTCTCGAAGTTATATCCGCCTCTTTTTTCTCCAACTTCTCCTTCTCTCTTTTTTGCAAGAAATCTATTACAACTATGTATAAATTTGACTATAGTTAAAATCACTAATACATCTCTGTGCAAAACTACCAGAAATTTGCCTCTGAGATCAGTTAAGTTCGTTGGTTTTGCCATCATCTCTTCTTTCACAAGTGAATAGATGTAGTTAAATGTCTTCCTTGAAAGTTTGAACAAAGTTCAAATGTAACTGAATTTCCTTTCTGTACTAAAGTCCCTGAGAAGCAACAAACAGAAAGAGGTCATATTTCATTGTCTATAAATTTGATGAGATTAAAGAGGTTCAGGTTATCGGCCTTTTTTTTGAATCTGTTTGCAACCAGGACGACATTTCTCTTCAAAAATGTCTAATTGATCTTTTGATATCGTATATTGGTAGTGTAAAGTTTAGAACTTTAGTTAGCTGAAGTTCACCAGTTACAAAAACCTAAAGTTCACCAGTTACAAATAAAAACTTAAACTATAAATCTGAAGTTCCTTAACGCCAATTACAAAAATAAAAACTTCAGCTCTAGAGCTGAAATTTGCAAGTTACAAAACAAAAACTTCAGCTCTAGAGCTGAAGTTCGCCAGTTACAAAACAAAAACTTCAGCTCTAGATTTGAAGTTCGCGAGTTACAAAACAAAAGTTCCAGCTCTAGAGCTGAACTTCATGCCCAGCTACTAGAATGCTGAAGTTTTGTGTGATTGTCTTTGCTACTTTAGCCCCGTATGCTGAAGTTATGCGAAAAAAATCGTATGCTTGTAATTTTTTGGGGGAAATTATGCCTGCTTTATCTAAAGCGGACAATATCACACCATATTTAGAGCATCTTGTACGGTTTTAACCTAAAAAAGACGGGGCACTAAATTTGAATCTCAAAATTACAACAACAAATTTATCATACCAAACCTACCCTTAAAGTATAAGTTTGGATTAGAATCGCGCTTTTACGAAGACGCACCAATTTTAACTTGCATCTTTCACGGAATCAAAAGATTTCCAAACTGAGTCGGGGTAACTCGTTCTAGCTCTGCCAAATTGACTCTAGTTTTATGACAATGGGTTAAGTCATCAAAATTGGCAATTCAGATAGGAGATATAGTCTATAGGCTACTCTGAATATGACCACATGGTCTGTAGCTTAGATGAGAGAAGTAATTATCGTTAGGCATGTTGGCTGTTTTACTATTATTGTTAGTACCACACACCAGAATCAGTTTTAATGACCTAACCTACCAAATTTTGCTTTTATTTATCATTTTGATGTTGACTTGTTACCTAGACGGCGAAATTTCTGCTTCATAGATGTAACCCTCATTATTACGGCGACTATTACAGTAAAGTTTCCTATTTAAAAAAATTAAATTAGTAAGGTGAAAGAGTTGTTTAAGGGATTAGAGAAACACCTAATTTTCAATCATTATACTATGGTTTCACTTTTAAGCGAAGAATTAATTCTTTATCCTTACTTTCACTATTGCCAAACAATTGTTATGGTCGTGTTTTATTCTTTTTCGAAAAACAAAAACAAAGATAACACCTCAACACGCCGTTGTCACAATGTTTATTTCAGCAAGCTTGACTCTCTGACACAATATTTATTTTAGTTTGACATTCAAATGTTTGACTTTTGAGTTATGACTCATTTCTAAATAAATCTTCAGGCTCCACAAAAAGACAAGACTTACTAATAATTAGCCATTTTAATCATGCTATCAAGAATAGCTAAAAATTTACTAATGATATATAACATTCAAAAAAACCGGCTCAATTGTTTATTGAAGGGGTATTCTTAGAATTCGCTGAAAAGACATAGATGAGTTAATATACAAACTTTGATGAAGACTAGTTTGGAGTCAAAATAGTTTGAAGTTAAAATTCATTACCAGTAATATAAACTATTTAAAAAATAGGGAAAAGGATTTTTGTTATTGGGCATGGTTTGATTGAAAACATATTGATGAGGCAATATATAAAATTTGAGCAGGATTGGAGGTGATTTGGACTGATTTGGTATCAAAATTTGTAGTTAGAATCGAGTTTTAAAGATTCTTATGCGACACATGTATCAAAGATGGATCTTACATACATGTATACATGGATATACATGTGATACATATTTGATACATATATAATACATATGTGATACATAAATATTCAAAACACCTCAAATCTCTATCAATTCATTTCAAATTTGAGGTTCAAACGATGTACCCAATCTATTTCAACAACACATATTCGTAATAAAGGAATTTTCAAACTCAAGCTTAAGTGAGCTTCAATAGTTTTCACTAGAGTTTTAGCTCATTTTCTTCACTTTTCAAATTATTTTACTAAGCTACTATATCAAAATACTTGCATTTATAACTTTCATTTATCTCTTTTCTAAAAATTATGTATTTGAATTTTTGTCATTAGTTTGCAGATTAAAATACTGTTAGCCATATTCGAATTAAGGCTCTTTTAATGCACGAGCAGATTGAAATAACACCTACAAATTGTAATCTACCAGTAAAGAGTAAAAAAAGGAGAGTGAAGAGAAACTGACATTAATTAATTGAAAACTTTTGGATTAAAATGATATTTGGGCCATTTTGGATAGATATTTTGTTTTGGTTGAAATTGTTCATAGAGTGACAATTTGGGTAGTTTTCCCTTTTCTTTATTCAATTAATCAATATATTAGTAGGAATTCTCTTTCAAATTAACTAAATAGTGTATTAAACGAATTGTATTCAATAATACAACATGAAATGACGCCGCACAAACAGGGATTCCTGTAAATCATGATTTGTATTTAGGTGTATTAAGTTGTATTAAGCGGGAAAAAGTAACGTTTCAGCGCAAATCATGGGAAGGTGAATATGTATTTAAGTGTATTAAGCTGTATTAAGCGGCGTCATTTCACAAAAAATGGGAGTTATACTATAAATTGGTGACAGAAAAATATTTTGTACCATCTAATGAGGCTTAAATATAGGAAAATATTAAATTTAAATTTTTTGCTACAAAATAAAAAAGGTTATTATATTATGTAAAATCTTAAAAAGGTATTTATATGTTATAAATAGGGTACTAATCTATTCTATAGGTTTTGGATAGATATTTTGTTTTGGTTGAAATTGTTCATAGAGTGACAATTTGGGTAGTTTTCCCTTTTCTTTATTCAATTAATCAATATATTAGTAGGAATTCTCTTTCAAATTAACTAAAACAGAGCTAAGGAATCTTGCCACGCTTCCTTATTAACAACTACACATTTGAGAGAAAGTTTAGATACATGGATCACAATGACTCCTCAACTAAATCATCATTTTCTTCTACCCACAACCTAACCTAACTCCATTATTGTTTATTCATGATCAAACTCTTAGCAACTCTCAAAAATTCTCACCATTCTCTTTGATAACTCAATGGCCATAAAACCAAGAAAGCTATTTCCAACTTCAAACCAAACAGCAGATTGTCATGATGTTTGTGACTCAACATGTCCTTATGGCTGTTATCCATACCCTGATATGGACTATTACATGCCACCACCAGCACTACTACAGCCTCAATCGGCACCTCAATCGAGTAACAAAAATGTTCAAAACATTTCACCTTATGTAATCATCTCCGTCGCGTTGCTTGCTAGCTTGTTCCTACTTCTCAGCTACTACATAATCGTCGTGAGGAACTGCACGAATTGGAGACGTAGGAGACACTCAAGAACACAATCAGAAGGCGTTAACGAAGAGTTCTTGGATGAAAATCGAGGTCCGGTTATTGATCATCCCATTTGGTATATCAACACTGTAGGTCTTCAGCCTTCTGTTATCAATTTAATTACAATTTTCAAGTACAAAAAGGGAGATGGTTTGATTGATGGAACAGAGTGCTCTGTTTGTTTAAATGAATTCCAAGATGATGATTCTCTTAGGTTGTTACCAAAATGTAACCATGCCTTTCACATCCATTGTATAGACACATGGCTTATATCACACATAAACTGCCCCTTGTGTCGTGCTGCCATCGTCTCTAGCACTGCAACGTCTGCTCCAGTTGGTACAATCGACTCCATCTCTAGTACTAATATGAGCTCCAATGAAGATAATGGCTCACAAAGAGAGATAATTGTAGAAGTGAATAGCAACAATGAAGCCATAGATGAGGAATTTCAAGAAAATGTGAGGAGAGTGACGGGTTTGATTGAACATCCTGAAACTTCAAAAAAAGAAATGACCATTAAAAGGGGTGATAAAGATATGGAAGTACAACCAATGAGGAGGTCTGTTTCTATGGATTCTTCAATTTCTACAACCATAGGACTACAAATGGTTGTGTTACCAAAGGATGGAGGTGAAAAAAGCTGCGTTGAGACAACAAGAAATGAGGAAATAGGTTCAAATTCAAGAATGAAAAGGGTGATGGAGAGTGCTTCTTCAATGAAGAGGTCATTGTCTTATGGTGGAAGGTCATTTTTCTCGAAACAACATCGAAATCCATGTACAGTACTTCCATTGTGAACAAATTTTAGTTGCTCAAAAACATTGTTGTTTTCTAAATTATGTGTCCAAAAGAAAGGATCAAGATCCTGAACTGTGACATAACAGTAAGACAAAATGGGGATTTATGCTTGTTTTACGTTTGAAATCTAACTGACTTACACTCGTTGTACAGGTATGTTATAAAGCTTTAGTTCATAAATTAATTAGAGTCTTCTACCACCTCAACATCATCTGTAACGTGTTGTCCCCTAAATTATAAGTATAATTCCTTACAGCATGAAGGATGCATCTCACTTTTGCTTGGGCATGATCAGTTACTTAGAATGAATATTAAAGGTGGGCCAGGTGATCAAATTTTATTAACTTTTCCGCAGTGATTCATGGTGCTAACAACTGAAATATACTAAGTAAAATGTAGCGGTGGAAACCCGCTCTCGTAGAAATGGAGGTAAAACTCGATATAATATACATAATGTGGTCCAACACTTTTCCAAATCACACACGAGCTTAGTACACCAAGCAGTGGCAGAGAAAGGATTTCAGGTAAGGAAGTTCAAACAAGAAAAGGTAAAAATTTAAAACAGACTATGGCAAATGGAAATTAAACCAACACCCTCACAAGGTTTTGAACCCCATTTACGGCTAAGCTACACTTTTATTGGGACTATCATTTCTCATGAGTCCATCCCAATTCCTTGTTGGGTCAATTTTGGAGACTGACTCTCTTTTTCAATAAGAGTCATATCCACAAAATACAAATCAGTGTTTGCAACCACCAATTCATAGATTAAAACAACAAATCAACCCAAATAGGAAACACCCATAGTCAATCTAATCCTAGATGGCAACACCCATCAATTACCCATACAAGGGTTGAGCCACAACCCTAGCTAATCGGTTTACTACTCATGCTTGAAGGACAAAATGAAGAAATAGATGAAGCACAAGACATAATAACTAAATTAAATTGCAAAGATCTATCTAAATTAAATTGCAAAGATCTATCGCTAATTTGACGCTAAGATGCTAAAAATGGAAACAAAAGTTGTTCTCACGGGCGCATACATGTTCTGAAGATAGTTGAGGACCTAAAAATGGTAAAAAGTTCTATTTATACTAAGCTAGAAAAATTAGACAAAAATGGCCCTGCGGGGTGAGTGTAGGCCGCACAAAATGGACCGCGGCCGCACAAGGCTTTTGGAACTCAAAATTTAGATCTCTGAAGTTGGGCTCCGTGGACCACGCAGAATGGACCGCGACCGCGGAGATAGCTAGCATGGTCCGCACAATAACGACCGCGGATCACATGGCTTGGGCTTGGCATAATTCCAACTCACTGAATTTCTTGTCCGCGGACCGCCCAGAAAAGTAGTGCGGCTGTGGAGCCTTCATCGCGAGCCACTAAAACTGAACCGCGGCCGTGTTGCCTTAAGCCTAGTTTGCCAACTCTCAGAATCTCCTAGTGCGGCTGCATACCACTTTGCGCAGCCCGCACTAGGCTTGCTTTCCCTAAGATTGCCTTGTCTTTGACTTTTGAGCATATTTCACTCCTTTTTTAGCCGATTGGCATTTCTTCACTTTGTCGATCCAACCTGCAATCAAGAACACTTATGAGCCTTTTGGACTATATTTTGACAATTTATAACCAAAGTATAAGTAAGAAGGAGCATAAAATATGGCAAAATCCCTAGTTATCAACTGCCACGTCAAAAATCAATAATATAGTTGTATCAGCGAGATCGGAGACTGCACGGCCAGCACCGTAGAAACTAGTTTTACAAGTTTGCCACAAGTAATTGCAAATTCTTTTTTAGCATAACAAATTCTTATGTACTTTTCGAAAATGGAAGGAATAAAATGAAGTCTTTTTATTTCTATCTGGTTTCTTGTCTGAACGACGGATTAACTTTGTCATTTGAAAGTCAAACAAGTACTTCAAATGCTACTGCCATAATGAACAAGAGACGTCCTATTCAAGATCACCGTAAACATAACCCTCACATTAAAGGGTTGATTTCGAAAGAACTTATGCCTATAATCAAAATGTCTTCGGGGAAAAATAAACCTGAAGCCTTGCACAAAAAGCAAACTTGCACAAATACTTAACAAAAATATCACATTAAAAGGTTGATTTCGGATGAATTTGTGCCTAAAATACAGATGCTTTTGGGGGAAAAAACCTAAGGCCTTGCATAATGAGGCGCAAATAGTAAAACTTGCAAAAGACACTTAAGCAAAAAAACAAGGATGAAAAAGTTAAGACTTGCATAAGTGTTCAAACAAAAGAACACGGAAAGAATCATGCAATACTTGAATAAAAGATGTTTTATTTACAACAAACGTGCCAAAATAGCACAAATAAAAAAGTTGGGAAAAGAAAGGAAAAGCTAAATTGCTCCCTCTCCGGAGCCCAGAAGAAGAGAAGTGTCCGTGACCCTAAGGGAAGTAGGTAGATTCGTCGATGTCTCAGCAGTTTGTCCCTCAACATCATCACCTTCCGATTCCTTTTTAGTTCTCGAAAATTCAGAATCGGAACAAGAAGAACCCAGAGCATCAAAATCTATGGAGGGACCATCCGAGAGACCATTTTTAGCAGCCAAATAAAGTTCAGAGGCCTTAGCAATTTCATCATAAAAATCAATGATACTAGCTTTGGCCTCTTCCAAGGTTTTTCTCATCATGCTGTACATGGCGTAAGTTTTCTCAACAACGAGGGAAGCCACTCGGCACTTAAGTTCTTCTTTGAGTTGAGTTACCCCGACAGAAAGGTTTTTCTAGGCGGACCTAATGGACTTGAGACTAACATCAAGATCACGAACAGTAGAGCAAAAATTTTATTGTGCTCAAAGGTTTTCATATACTTCTACTCTAATCGGGCATATTTCACCCTCACAGCAGCAAGCTCTTCAGTCTTGGAATTCAAAATTGCCTCTAAATTGGTCAATCTTTCAGTGGAGGCAGCCTCACAATTGGATACAACAAGAATGATATTATAGACTTCAACCATTTGTCTTTAGCCTCTTCAAATTGAACCCTCAGTGGAAAGATCTCTTGGCTAAGAGTTTCCATTTCTTTGCTGCAAACAAGCCTCTAATACAGCGGTCTCAGTGGCTTTGGCTTCTAGTTCTAAGAGGTGAGCATCACTTTGTTCCCGCTCTACTAAAATCTGATCCCGTGCGGAGGTAATTTCTTCCTTCTCACAAATCAACCTCTGAAGGCCCTCGTAAGCAAGAAGTTGGCCTACAAAGCAAAACTCAGGATTTGTTTAGATAAAAATATAAGAAATAACAAAGGAAGTAAGGAATGTACCACTCCGGTGTTGTGCATGGCTTTGTTCAACAAGCACTCTCCCGATAGAGCCTGGATCTTTTCCTAATCCTTTTATGAAGCCAAAGGCTTCAAATAATTAGCAAATGGTGATCAACACTACGTACCTTCGGCCCCAACAGGAAATAAAAGATCTCTGATTCACAATAAAATTAGCTGGACTCCTTTTTTTTTTCAAGGCTTTTCAGTTTTCAGTATGTAAAGCACAAAACCGACTCTTTGGAACTACGTGAAACCCCAACAACCGCTACTTCCATATGTTAGGTGTAGATGTTTTTTTTTTCTTATTCCATTTTTAAATAATAGTAATATAGTGTTCGGACTAACTTACTTGCAACTCGATTAAATTCCTGAAGTACCTGTAACGTTTTACGAGTATCGAGTAACTTCAAATTTGTAGTAGACTAGTAATATGTGTTTGGAGATGAACGAGAAAAATATGCTAGCCGGCTATCATTTGGTTTCCGTCACACAACTACCCTATCTCTCATTGTTCAGTTCATCAACCAAGTATTCCCTCCATTTCAAATTGTGTGTTCCTATAAATTGTTGCTTAATGTATGGCACGATTTTGTTTTTACGAGATCTATATCTTTTGTAAACTTTCTGTTTCTTACAATATTTAGTAAGGGCTAATGGGAAAGTAGAAAAGGGATCTTGTAGTAGCTTTTCAATCTAAGACAATATTGTATGAGTCAAAATCTAATCAAGGGAACCTTGCCTAAGAGAGGGTATTCAAGAGTCGATTAAGTCGAGGTCGTGCATAAAAATTTACACTGGCGAGCCGAGCAACTAAGGTCAAGGTCGAACACTTAGATCGGCCAAACAGATATTCTACGGAATATCCTCTGCACTTGTACTTTCTGCAGGTAAGGGATATGTCCCATATAAGTAGAAATAGAGAGAGAAAGAAAAGGCATGTAATATTCTATATGATAAGCTCTCTAGAAAAGTTGACTCTCAAGTAATGAGAAACATTGTCTTTACAAAAGATTAGATTTGTTGTTGGTCTCAAGCTTTCTCATATCAGATCCGAGAAAGTTTTCTATATCCTACATTTGATTGCCTCACATCATTGTCAAAGAGAGAATCATTCACTTCATTGAATATTTGGGTGAATTATTATCTCTATTTACATTTATTGTTATTTATCATATTTATTGCTTGTCATTGTTCTCTCATCCATTCATAACAACATCACTAAATACCCCCTTAGTACATAATCTTGAATGCGGTTTTGCATTATTAACGTCTGTTAATCTCAGATTAGGATTTATTATATTTAATTAGAAATTGCCCATTATCATCTTATTTAATTAGTTTAACAAAAAGATTTAACACTTTTGGTCAAACAAATCTAATGTGTTTAAATACTTATCTAGGCTAGGCTCTTTATAAAAAAGATATTATTCACGCATTCTAAGAGATAAGGTTTGGGCTAAATCTATCTAGTACCCTCTTTGTTCATTTTTACTTGTTCACAATGAACTTTACACTCCCCTTGAGAAATAATAAATGTAATTTTTTTTTTACTTTAATGCCCATAGCAATAACAATATTTCATAATGTTTTGAGAAATGAATAATTAATGACAAGGGTAAAACAAAAAAAAAATTGTCTTTCTCTTAATTTACTAAAATGGATAAGGAAAAGTAAAAATATATTATATACCAGATAAGTAAAAGAAAACGGAAGGAGTACTAAAATAAATTAAATACAGATACTATACTACAGCAAGTGAACTTTCAAAAAAATGCTTTATAGACATTTAGTGTAATTAACCTTTTCTGTCAAGCCAGACCCAACTTTATAGGAATATACTGGGTTGTTGTTGTAACCTTTTCTGTCAAGGTTTGGCATTTTCTAGTTGTCACCTATTGCTGGATGCATTAGATGGGTGTACTTATTTATTGGAATTTCTTTTTTAGTTTCATTTTTTTCCTTTTTATTATTACTTATAGCTGAGAGATTCTGCAAGAGCAAATGGCATGTGAGCATCATGTACAAGTGCGTTTAAACAAAAAAGAAAAGTAATCAAAGGAAGAAAATTTGACAGAGAAATAAACAAGAGAGATAACATTTTGGGAAAGATTTGTCCCAATACATTAAACTAAGCTATGGGAATTTTCTTTTCACTTTGAAGAAGCCTCCTCTTGGATTCCAGCCAGCAATTGATTCACAGCTTGAGCAATTTCCTCTACTGTAGTTAGTTGGCACCCTTCCTCTACCTATTTCAGATTTTCATCCATGCACACAGAAAATTTAAATTAGAAATATGAAACATTTTGCTAAAAAGGAAGAAAAAAGGAAACATAAAGGGTGTGTTTTGTGAAAATATTTTCAATTTTCTCATGTTTGGTTGGCTTAAATATTTTGGAAAATATTTTCCTTATCAATTCATTTCCTCCAATTGGAGAAAAATATTTTTCTTATCAAGAGAAGAGAAAACTTTTCCGAAGCTCATTCTCAACCTTCCCCACCCCTCACCAACCCACCCCACCCCCTCCAAAAAAGCTTCTTTTTTTTAATTTCAGTTTTTCCATCCACCCTACTACCCCTCCACCACCACCCACCGAAAAAAAATATTTTTTTACCTTAATTTTTTTTTTGCAATTTCAAATTTCTATTTTTTCATTTTTTTGCACCACGCAGCCCCCACCCCTACCCCCTAGGGTGAGGAGAGTTGCATAAAAAATATTTTTCTAAATAAAACTATTTTCTACTCTCATGAATTTTTCCAAAACTTCATCATGTTTCAAAATTAGAACTTTAAGTCCGAAATATGTCAAATAACGTCCAATTTTAACCAAACTTTACAGGAAGGACTTAAAATATACTCCCTCCGTTTCGATTTATGTGAACCCATTTGACTAGGCACGGAGTTTAAGAAAGAGAGAAGACTTTTGATCTTGTGGTGTAAAATGAGGCACCTTTATTTTGTGTGGCTATAAATCATTGTATAACTGTAAATTGTTTCTAAATAAGGAAAGAGGTCATTCTTTTAAAACGGACTAAAAAGGAAATAGGTTCACATAAATTGAAACGGAGGGAGTATCTGTTTACCTCAATTTTTTTTTTTAAATTTCAAAATTTTATATTTTTTCATTTTACTGCCCCCCAGCCCCCAGCCCCGCCCCCACTAAAATTAAAATATATTTTTCAGTTTTTAATTTTATTATTTATCGATTTAAAGACTCAAAATTTTACAAGTTCCAAAATTATGAGTTTGGAGGTTTATGTGTTTGGAAGTTTACGGGCCTAAAAATTATAAAATTTACGGGTTCGAAAATATGCGATTTTTGCGTTAAAAAGTAAAGCATCACCACTAGTTCCTTTAGATTGTGTCAATTTTTAGAGACTTAGGGAAGGGGTGAGAGAGGTGGGAGGAGAGGGGTGAGGAGAGTTGCATAAAAAATATTTTTCTACAAAAAACTATTTTCTACTCTCTAACCAAACAATAGAAAATATTTTCCGGAAAATGTTTTCCACTTACCAACCAAACAAGAAAAAATAAGTGATAAAACAACTCATTTTCCATGAAAACATTTTCTAGGAAACCTTTGTACCAAACACACCCAAAGAAATAACGGAAAGATCAATCTAATAAATACGTGACATATATGCATCTTACATTATTTTGAAATGGTTACTTAATATTTTTAACTTATATGTTATATATATTGATAGTGTTAATTATAAGTTGTGCACTACACTATTTTGTGTAGTTTTATTATAATCAGGCTTGTAACAAAGCTACTAATTACTCTAATTTATACCAACAAGGGTTGTGGTGGAGTAGTAAGTACTCCTTCATCCTTAACCAGTGGTCTCGAGTTCGAGCCCTTGGGTATGGAGTCGCCTTTATTAGGGAGCGCTTTACCCCCCAATGTGCAACATCCCGGCACGAATCCGGATTTAGTCGGGCTGCAATATGAGTACCGGACAACGGGTGGGAAACCAAAAAAAAAAATTACTCTAATTTTTGAATGTTAAGTAAAAGCTATAGGGATTTCTAGAAATTAATCACTAACCTTAGCACTAAGGGTGTAAAGAACCATTTGATCGACAGTGGTGACATTAAGGTGAAGAATCGTGAGACACAGACACTGAAGTCCAGCTACTATCTTCATGAGTTGTTTTGGCCTTCTCTTTGATAGTATTTTGAGGTTGGCATGGCTGTCCACTAGGTTCACTTCTATGTCAGCCATCACTGATCTATTCTTGGCCGCCGGTTCGCTTAAGTTTGTTGCAGCTGCCGATGAACGGCTTGCATGATTTGAATGTGTTGTTGAGTATTGTGGGAAGGAGAAGAAATTAGCAAAAAGTGGTAATGATATGCCATTTTCTTGTTGTTGGTCATGAGTACTTGTTCTCTTTTGAGCTTCTAGCGTTTGAAGATGCTGTTCTAGCTCTTTCACAAAGTTTATGGCTCCTCCAATTATTGATGCTTGGTCAGCCTGAAAGCGAAGTCTTTCTTTAATTTAGGACAAGGAAAAGAGAACGAAATGAAACTATACAACATGATAAATTCGTGGAAATACAAAAGCGTTGGACACTAATGTGTAAAATATACTACTCCCTCCGTTCCAATTTATGTTAACCTGTTGACTGGACTCGAAATTTAAGAAAAAAATAAAAAATTTTGGAATTTGTGGTCCTAAACAAGTTTAGATGGGGCCAAAGTATTTGTGTGTTTATAAAAACTTCTTATTAAGGGTAGAATTGTAACTTTAAACTAAATTGTTACTAAATTTAGAAAGGATTCATATTTTTTGGGACGGACCGAAAAGGAAATAGGTTCACGGAACAGGGGTGTAGTATTCGTTAAATAGATATAGGGCCGCCCAATGCACTAAGCTGCCACTATTCATGCGCGGGATCCCAGGAAGGACCGGACTGTAAGGGGCTACTATACACAGTCTTACCTTATATTTTTGCAAGAGGATGTTTCCACGGCTAGAACCCGTGACCTCCTAGTTATTTAAACAACAATTTTACCCGTTACGTCAAGCCTCCACTTCTTTTGTTAAACAGATATATATTTGGAAGTAATTAAGTTTATCTTTAAAAAAGATTATCAGAGGAAAAAATTGTGTTTTCGAAACTCAAACAAGTTTTATACTAATATGGATGTATGTAACTGAAACTCATAGTAAAATAGGGTTTATAGCGAAAATGGATGAGAAGGTGAAGTGAACAAGCTAGCATACCCTTTGAACGTATGAAGATGGCATCAAAGATCGAAGAAGAGTAAGATATTCATTCATCTGCTTGCGACGATTGCGCTCCACCGCAATATGTATCATTCTCTGGTTTTCCAATTCTTCCCTACTCTTATTGCTACCTCTAGCCGTCCGTCTTCTTTTCCTCCTGCCTCCTGAAGTGTCTGCTTTCTCCAACAACAGCTGATTCTCCTCAACATTATTACAAGCTGCTGCAGCTTCTGGTGAAGAATTCGAAATATCCCAATAGTATTCTTTTTCTTGATTTTGCATCATTGAATTACAAGATGAAGACTCCCAATTACTTATACTCTGAGGAAAGGAACTAGTTGATGCATAAAACTCTTTACTATAAGAGTAGCCAAATTGTTCTTGAGGGTAAACCACAGTCTCTAATGCCATGATTTGTTTTTCAGGTTTAACTAATAATTTGAATTCAAATAGTCTATTTCTACCAAGCAGAGACTTGCATTTTCAGGACTTTCTTTCCTTCATATAGCAGAGTGAACATATGGACTAGAAAAGTGGTAACAAAGGGAAAAAGAAAAGGAACCAAAAGAAGTAGAAGATGAAGAAGCAAACAAAACAACAAGCATTTGAACTCTCATAGAGAAGCACTAAGCTAAACCAAACAAATGCAGGGTATGTCAAACGTGACTAACACATAGAGGAGAGAGAAGGGTAGACAAGTTAAAAGCTCTTGAATTTGCACTCTAAACTCTGGGGTTTTGTAATACGAGTTCAAAGCAAGCAAATAACTTTGTTACTCTATTTTTTTTTATGTGGCACCATTCATTACTTCAAGAGTCAAAGTGCTTAATTTTGACTATAAATTTGGATACAGAATCTTTAAATGTGATCATATTTTTGGAAATTAACATAAAAAGTATTATAAGTCGTAAAAACTAACAATTAAATATTTAAAATGCATATGATGAAAATAAGCGGATTTAACTATTGACACCCTTTGCATTAATAATGAAATTCTGACCCGATCACCTTCATAAAAATTACAATAAAAAAATTAATAATATATTTATCGAATCCATTAAGACCAATAAGGCTCGAACCCGCAACTTATGTAGTCACACGGCGGATTCGAACGATACCATATTATAATGGGACAAAGGACCTACTATGTAATAATGTACCCATTTATATTCAGCAAGATGGTGAACTTGTCGTGGGACCCAAAGCAGACAAACGCAGATTAACGCCCGCGCAGGACAAATGCCACAATTAATTAGCGAGTGAAACATTTAGAAATTGAATTTTGACAGGGTGAAGAGAATTCTGTTTCAAGCATTATATTGGCTCACCAGGTATCCGTGATCCCGATTTATGAATTAAACATATAGGTGACCAATTTAAGCAAAATAGATTAATTATTATGGTTAAATATATTTTTTCCTTTAGATTATTATAACTGTTGGAGTTTTAAGTATGCTTAAAAGAGGGTGAATGAAAAATGAAAAATTTAAGTCGCCCCACCCCCGACAAAGGGACATTGTCCCATATTGGAATAGGAAGAAGTTGCTCTTCTTCTAGCTCTTAAACAATTGAGAATTAAGAAGGCAGGCCTCGCACCGTCGTCATCGTCATAGTCCGAAGCATGTCTTCGGATTTGGATTCGGTCAAACGATTGATTGATTCATTTTTTGGACCAAATTTATTTTCTAATAGTAAATATTAGCAGAAATGTTATAAACTATCCATTTTAATAATAAAATATTAATTTTGAATCCAAGAATATTGTTGGTCCAAGTTCAGAAGAATTTTGAAGATTGACAATGAACTCAGTCATGAACCAGGTCCATCATGTGAGACACTGTGTTGATATACGTACACATGTGACATATGTATGTAGAAGATAAGTCTCAAGGATCAGCAACAAGATCTTCTGAGTAGAACGAAAAGGTTGAATAAGATAAGGAGTTGGAGTCTCCTTATGTGAAGAGAACTACATCCGGCTCAAGGATAAAGATTGGAGTTTGAATTGTTCAAGGATCAGCAATTCGAGTTTAAATCAAACTCTGATTACTAACTCTATAAATAATAATAATTGTTCTCTTTTTCCGGTGATTGCAGATACAAAAAAGTTAAACAAAATTGAGAGCAAAAGAGCTAGGCGATTTTGCGAGCAATTTGTATGTGATTCAAGTGTGCAAATCTGAAGCTACATAAACTAGAGTGAAGAACCAATTTCATTGTGTCTTTCTTTATTTCTATTTCAATTGTATTAGGTATTTTCATATTGTACCTTTCAGCTTTATCTAGAAGCACTTGTATTAGGTATTTTGAGTATTCAAATTAGAGTTAAGTTGAAGGTATCGCAACAGTTGAGGCTGTGTGCTACACTGGGATTAATGTTTAATCTTTAGGTTTACAAGAGTTTGTAAATGCTGTTTGACTCAGTGATTTTAGTGAAAGTTTGGGAAAATCCTACTCTGCAGTAGGTCGTGGTTTTTTTTTACCTTTTTAGCCAGGTATTTTTCACGTAAAAATCTATGTATTCTTTATTATCTGCACTCTTTTAATTCCGCAAACATTCATAGTAAATACATCTAGAAGAACCAGGTTCTTCTAGTGTGAAAATTAGGTACCACACAAATCACTCCACTCCCCCCTCTTGTGTGGTATAGGCCGTTTAGAATATTAATTGGTATCAGAGCAGGTTTATCCTTGAAGAGGCTAGGAGAAGATCAACAATGAGTGCACCACCTGGGAACTGGGAAGGGCAATTCACTGCTAGGCCTCTACTTTTCAATGGTCGGTACTATTCTTGGTGGAAGAACAGAATGAGAGATCACATTATAGGGGAAGATTATGAACTTTGGGACATAGTCACTGATGGTCCCCTAGCAACCACTAAGAAGAATGCTGAAGGAATTGATGTACAGCTAAGGACCTGAGGAAGTAGGAGAAAAATGCTAAGGCCAAGAAGTGTCGTGTATGTGGTCTAGGCTCAGACGAGTACAGTAGGATCCAAAGTTGTACAACTGCTAAGGAAATATGGGACACTCTACAAGTGACTCATAAAGGAATACCTTAAGTGAAAAGATCCAGAGGAACACTTCTGCATTCTCAATATGAGAATTGTACGATGAAGGAAGGAGAATCTATTCAGGAGATGTTCACTAGATTCACCACTTTGACAAATGAACTTGAATATCTTGGAAGGATTATCCTTGAAGAAGACAAGGTTGAGAAGATTTTGACAATGATTCTGCCAGTCACATGGGAAAGCAAAATCACTGCAATTCATGTATCCAAGAACATTGCTACACTCAGATTGGATGAACTAATTGGAAATCCAACTGCCTATGAAATGAGGAGACAAACCATGAAGATGGATACCCCTAAAAAGGAGAGAAGTTTAGCTCTCAGAATTGCTGAAGGTGTAGATATGGAAGATGATGAAGTGGTTATGATCACTAATGATTTCAAAAAGTACCTGATGAGAGGAAAAGGGTTCTTCAAGAGGTACAAACTTCAACAAATTAAGAGCTCTGGAGAAACAGACCAATAAGAGATGCTACAAGTATGGTAAGACTGACCACAAGATCAAAAACTGCCCTCAATGGGAAATTAAGTGGAAGAAAGAAAGAGCTGAACCAAGGAACGGGAAGAAGGAACATGTTCAACCAAGGAGAAATAAAGGTTCAACCAAAGTTTTGATTTTGCTTCATAGTTCAAGTACTCGGTCAGTTCATGCAACAACCAATGAGGTCACACTAGGAAGAGGGATTGAGGGTGGTAAGGTACATCAAAGGTTTTTAGCCAGGCCCTAGCTACTTACTTAACAACTTATTGTGACTCTAACTGGGCAGCTTGCCCTAATACCAGGCGCTCGGTCATAGGATATGTCATTAAACTAGGTGATTCTCTAATCTCATGGAAGTCAAAGAACAATACATAGTTAGTCGAAGCTCAGCAAAACGGAATATCGCAGCCTGGCAGTTTGTATGGCAGAAATGGTATGGTTAGTTAGTTTGTTACAACATTTAGGTGTGCCTATCTCCAGACGAATCCAACTTCGTTGTGATAGCAAAACAACCATCCAAATTGCAGCAAATCCCACATTTCATGAGCACACCAAGCATATAGATATTGATTGTCATTTTGTCCGAGAAAGGATGAAGGAAGGCCTCATTCAAACCAAATATATATATATCATGCTACATCGTCTCAAATTGCTGACCTCTTAACTAAAGGTCTGGGAGTCAACCAACATCACCTCCTTCTGTCCAAGCTAGGAGTGATCTATATATTTCACCCTTTAGCTTGAGGGGAATTATGGAAGATGCAGGGTACAAGGAGGAGTGCAAGCTGAGCAGTGATAGTTAATCTTAATTGTTAGTGAGTTGTAATCCTAGTTCTTCCTCTCTCGCTCTAAGAAATTAGGTCTAATTCTCATCTGCATCGCCCAATTCGACAATATGTGAAGAAAGTAATTAGTAGAACCAAAGGGCGAGTACCAAAGTACTTAAGGAATAATCATAAAATAATGAATCTGTCCGGTGGCTAATATACATTGCTTCAAATGGAGTCATCTAACGCCACTTCACCAAAATTATTTAATATATTTATGTAACCCTTAAAAATATAATGTAAATTATACATCAATTTTTAGATTGAAGTAAAATCTTAAAATTCTATAATACGAAGATTAGTTTATAACTAAGTTATGATAATTTATCAAAGATGCTTGTAAAATCGTGTGTAAGTCACTAGAATCATTAATACGTAAATGATTAGGTGGTCTAGCGCTAGGAATGACTTTTTATATGTACCATGATTGCAAGGACACTGAAGTAATCAATTGTGTACAATCAAAAGGAAAATTAAAAGGATTTGATATCGTCAGTTAACACCAAGTGGGAGCATTGTACCATCCATAAAAGACGTACCTAAATGATGCGTATTCATCGTTTCATTTGGTAAGAATATTATAGGACACTGTCTATGGAACAATATAAAGAACACCAAGAAAAGAGAAAAAGAGAAACTCAATCAGGGTGGGTGCCCCTGAATAAGTTATGGGTTAGGCAGATCCCAGCTCATACTATGTATTTGTGTCTAAGAATTTATATATATATATATATATAATTAATTTATTCAAACTGAATAGGTAAAAAAATTATAATTCAGAATTCATAAATTAAAAATTCAGGCTCCGCCTCATAATTTGGTGACGATCGAGAAGTTGATGATAGCTCAGAGATTTTATATACTCTAGGTGAGAGAGAAAATTGAAATGAAAAAACTAACTTTTTCAGGTAGGTTTTTTGGGATATTTAACAGCAGATAGCAGAAGATACCATGTGGTTACACAAGCAGAAAGAGAGTACGCTCTTTATCTTCTACGATGATGTCTCTGTTCCCTTCTTGCTTTCCCAAGAATCCGGTCTTCTTGTCGCTGTTCTATAAATTAGCAGAATTATTTATATTTAGGAATAATAACAATTTGGCTGGCCATTTGACCATCAATTGATTAAACTTTATATTTGTGGTCCCTCTATACAAATAATATGTTATATCGGACTAGTTTTTGAACTGTATTACCTTTATATATGGAGCATCAGTTCAAATTAAAATAATAACACGTGTTTATGTAAATTATGTAATTGTTGTTATTTGTTAAATTTCCAAATATTCAAATGTAGAGTTATCAAAAGCAATGTTTTGAAAGGTGCGGACATGAGACGAGATGTTTTACCTCTAACAAGGCGAGGCGTAAGCCCTGAGACATGAGACGTAAGTTTCACTGATCATTAAATTTTACTATTTTTAAAATAGTATAAATTAAAAAATAATTATAAAAAATATGTTAAAATCACAAAAATATAACAAGTAATATGTTTAAAATATTTATAAAGTATAATTTAACTATGAATAATACGAAAAGTATGACATATCATAATATACAAATTACAACGTCATTACCACTCAAACATCAAAAGTAATGTATTTGATATGAAATCTTATATGTATCTCTTAAGAAGTAATAAATCTTGAAATAATTTCGATAATATAATTTGATAGTTTTCTTAGAATACTTTTTTTATTTAATATGCTTTCTATTTGAAAAAGAATTAATATAAAAACATAATTCACAATTTCAATATGAATCTCTAGCATCATTTATTTTAAAATTTCTACAAGTCAATAAAGTGACATAATTTACCATACAATACCAACAACAACAACAACAACCAAGTATATTCCCACAAAGTGGGGTCTGTGGAGGGTAATATGTAGACATGTCTTACCTCTACCCGAAAGAGCAGAGAGACTGTTTCCAATTCACCATACAATACAATGATAACTAATTATTTGTAAATAGTTACTAGCTAATACCGAGCTATTACATTAATAATTATTGTATCTCATAAACGTAAAAAAAATAATACTTAGAAAAATAATTTTAAAAAACATTATGGAATATTATATAGTAAAGACATAACAAAAGTTAATAAATAAATACTTTTTAAATGAAAGAGTTATTTAAAATTAACTATCATAGCAGTCCTAGTGGATAACGTACAATAATATTTATTTTAATTATGACATAAAATATAATGATTTATAATTAAGAAAAAAGTAATTTTGAATAGTAAACGACTTATTAAGAAAATTTGAGGATTTACAAGGTTAGTTACATACAATTGACTAAAGTTCTATTAGGCGAGCTCAGTACGCTGGGAGTTGGACGTGTCCGAGTCTTAAGTCTCGATGGTCGAGACGTAAATCTCACGGAACTAAGCCTCAGACATAAGTCTAAGAGTATTTTACGAGTGCTTCGCTCCGTACGAGTCCTAATTCTACCTTTTAAAGCAGAGATCAAAAGTACACATTTTGATAAATTGAATTTATTTTGTCAAACTGAAAGAATGTTACTTCGAGTGTCATTATTATTGCTTCCAGCTATAGCTTTAGGTTGTTACCCAATTTGGAAAGCTGACATTCATTGATGAGTGGTTATACAACTTATTAACTAATTCTTCTATTAAAAAAGTGACCTAACTCTTTTTTTCTCGGCGCACGTTAGGTGCTAACTAACTTGCGCTTTCGCCGGAAATGGGAGGAAGAGGAAGATCAAAGAAAACACCAGCAAAACATTAGTGATAGAAAGGAAATTAACCGACATCATCATGCGAGAACAAGGAAAACAAACAGCAAAAGCTAAAGAGAAAATGCAAGAAGAAGATCTGGTTCCGAAAAGTGACAATGACCTAAATTGGCCAGATCTAAGTAGTGCTCGAACTAAATTAACAACACCGGTGAGCCCAATCACACTCTTGACATCGGTGGTGAGCGTTGGAGCTAAAGAAGTAGCTGCATCGATGACTTCAGCTGGTGGTGCAAGTACGAGCAAATCACAGAGCAATTGAATAGTAAATGCAAGCTTTCCAAAGGAACAAAAAAGTACTAAGTTCGATCATGTAAGATGTGAAATCATCACAGACTAGAAATGGGGGAAGATCTTGGGTAGGGTTGTTTAACGAGAACAAATTCACAGTGAAGGGTATGAATCTATCCTATATTCCTCCGAAGATACACGACGGGGAAGTTGTAGTACAATTGCTGGATGAGGACATTGCAGAGGAAAATCAGAAGTGGAATCGAGCTATAATCTTGTACATGGTGGGAAATACTCCAACTATAGAAGCAATTGAGCGTTTCATAGCAAGCCAGTGGAGTAAAATCAGAAAACCTACGGTACTCTTCCATAACGGTGGATATTTCATAGTTTTGATGAATAAATGTGAAGAGAGGGATGAAGAGATAATGAATAGACGTCCGTATACTGTGAATAGAAACCTAATTATACTTAGACCACATAATTTGATTTCAATGAGGAAGCGCTTAAAAACATACCGAGATGGATTAAATTCCTAAACTACCACTTAATTATTGGAGTAATCACGCCCTAAGAAAAATTGGGAGTGGTTTAGCAAAGTCTTTGTATGTTGATGCATGTACTACAGTGGCTGATAAAGTCTCATATGCACAGGAACTCTTAGATAGGGTATTGAATGAAATTGATATTACTTGGTCATTACCATGGTCAATAAATTTTTATGACCCTAAAGGAAAGGTGATCAAGCAGATGCTACAATATGACTAGAAGCCTTAGTATTTCCAGAAATGTTTTCAAATAGGCTACTATGTAGATACCAAAAGAAGCAGAACCAAGAGGGAGGAAAACAATGAGGTATTGACCAGAAACAAAAACAAGAATGGAGAATAGCGAGGGTGCTTGATCTTAATGTGCATAAAATTTATGCTCATGGTAGGTTCATGGAAAAAATGTAATCAGAAGATGAAGTAATGGTTATCCACCAGGAAAATCAAGAGCAATGGAAACTTACTAGAGGAGAGTATGCATCAAAGAAGAATACGGGAGCCACAAGAGCGAATGAAGAAGATATTGGCAATACATTCAAAGCACTAGTTCATACCGCCCAAAAGATTGTGCAATTATCTGAAGCTCCGGGAGAAAGAGGAAATCAGGGTAGAAGTGACAGAGGAGGAGGCCATAAAAAAAAAATACTATATCATGCTACATATCATAACATAGAATGTTAGGGGGTTGAATAAAGAGTATAAGCAAAAAAAGAACTAAAAATAATTTGTAGAGGGAATAATATGATAGTAATGGTTGTTCTGTAAAATATAGTCAAGGCAACTAATGTTGATACAATGAAGGAGGTATTTAGTAACTGGAAATGGTTAGCTAATTATGATGAGGCATGATCTGGGTGTTATCGGACCAAACAAAGGTGGAGTTTGAGGTTATTCGAGTTCATGAACAATATATAGTAAGGCAAATGAGCATGAGACAACACAATATCAATTTCAATTTTGGTGCAGTCTATGGAATGCATATTATACAAGATAAGAAGATACTATAGAAGGATCTGAAGGGAACTATGAGTGGTGTCAATGGCCCGAGCTTAATAATGGCGGATTTCAATACTATTCTGTCTATTAAGGATAGAGTTAAGTGTAATCCAGTGAGATAAATGTGAGAGATTTTAAAAACTTCATAATGAATATTGGATTAGATGAACTTAGAACAGTAGGGATAAAGTTCACCTAGATAAAAAATTATGTTCATATTAGAATTAATAGAGCATTGGTTAATGCAGAGTGGATTCAAAAATGGCCTGCCATGGATGTGATAATTATGAACCTAGGATTTTTAGATCACTATACTAAGCAAGAAGGTAGGCGACCTTTCAAGTTTTTCAACTTTTTGGCCAAACACCAAAACTTTGATAATATAGTCAAGCAATGCTGGAGAAAGAAGTATATGGGAACTGCAATGCTGCATGTGTGGAATAAGCTCAAAAAACTAAAAGGAGATCTAAAGCAGCTCAACATCCAAGACTATAACGGGATTGGGAAAAATATTCAAATAGCAAGGAATTAAAAAGCATTCAAGCGCAAATGACATTTCTAGGAAATGACAATGAAGAAATACTACTAGAAAAGACTACTCAATTTGAGTTGGCAAAATGGTTGGAAGTGGAGGAAAGTGTTTTGAAGCAGAAGTCAACTATCAAATGGCTTAATCTAGGGGATTCTAACAGAACATATTTCCATTCCAATATGAAGAACAGACAAGCAAAGGAATCATATTGGCGGATTGATTGACAGTGCAGGGTAGAATCTCCAAAGTGATATTGAAGTAGCATAAGACATAATGAGTTTCTACAAAAAAAAAATAATAAAAAACTACTTGGTATAGCAGCTCCATAGTTGCCAGTAGTTATCCCAGAAATCATGCAGAATGGCTACAGTTTGAACATGTAGCAACAACTACAGCTAATCAAGCCAATTACTAGAGAGAAAATGAAGAAAGCTATACAATACATTGATGATAATAAAACATCAGGATGTGATGGCGAAAATTCTTATTATTTCAAGAAGACATGGCACACACTAGGGGATGTTGTTACTACAACAGTAATAGAGTCCTTTGAAACTACTGAAATATGTAAATCCATTAACTGCACCACAAGTACTTAGATACCTAAAGTTAAGAATGAAAATAGCATCAGGGAATTTAAGCCTATTGCTTGTTCTACGATATTGTATAAAATAATATCAAATGTCCTAACAACAAGATTACAGGAAGTTATGATAGTACTAATAGATAACTACCAAACAGCTTTTGTTCTAGGCAACATGATTACTGATAACATCATTATGAGCCATAAATTGGTCAAAGGTTATGGGAGGAAGAACATATCGCCAAGATGCATGCTTAAAATTTCTATGCATAAAGCTTATGATTTTGTAGAACATGTATACATTGAATAAATGATGAAGCTACTAGGATTTCCTGAGAAAATTTGTGAAGTGGATAATGACATGCATTAGTAAAGTTGCCCACTCTATTATATATAATGGGAAACTAGCTAAACCTTTTGAGGAAAGGATCAGGCCAGGGGGGTCCCTCATCACCAATATTATTTGTGATGGCCATGGAGTATCTAAGCAGACTACTGAAGCCTTCGAAGGAGAACAAGAAATTCAAATTTCAACCAAAATGTGCCAAAGTCAACCTAGTGCGGGATTTGCTGATGATCTATTACTTTTCTATTGAGGGGACATATAATCAGTCGAAATACTTCACAACAATTTTAAGTATTCTCTGCAGCCTCAAGATTAATTGCAATCCAAACAAAATCTATACTTATTTTGGAGGAGTGAACAACAAGACTCAGTAGCATATTATAGACATAAATGGATATACTAATGTAGAACTACCTTTCAGATACCTAGGGGTCCCTCTGACCACAAAAAGGTTATAAGTTGTATAATATGAACCTTTAAATGATAAAATGCAAAGCGGGATCCAATGTTTGACAACAAACGTTTTGTCATATGCAGGCAGAGCAATGTTAATCAATAGTGTCCTGGTTACAATCCAAACATTTTGGGCTCGGATCTTCCTTCTGCCTAAGAAACTTATCCAGTTCATAGATACAATCTGCAGAAGATTCTTACGCTCAAGAACTACTGAACTTTTCAGAAAGACATTGATTGCATGGGACAAATTATGTTCTCCAAAGATAGCAGGAGGTCTAAATTTCGATCAATGTGGAGCTATAAAATAAAGCAGCTATTTGCAAGCTCTTATGGAACATCTGTATAAATAAGAAAAATTCGTGGGTAGTGGATTTATGCATACTACATAAATAGGAATATTGTACAGAACATAAAACCAAAAAGTGCATCGTGTGTCATCCAAAAGACTTTCAAGGAAAGAAGCTACTTTGAGGTTGCTGGATATACAGAAGAGGAGGTGAATATGATAGAGAGATTCTCTATAAGACATATATAAAAGCTATGCAAGGGGTGTTTCAGAAGGTTTCATGGAGGAAACTAGTTTGTAATAATCATGGACTAACAAAGTAGATCTTCATTCTAAGATTGGAAATACAAGAGAGGTTACCTACAAAAGAAAGGCTAGCAAGGTGGGGGATTAATGGAGACAAAACATGCTCAATTTGTCCGTAAGAAAATGAAACCTTACAATACTTAGTTTAGGCAAACCCGAAATTCAAACCGAATTCAGAATTTTTTATATTTTTGGATTACGGATTGGATTTTGGATTTCGGATTGGATGTTGGATTTTGTGCTTTGAATTTTTGGATATCCAAAAATCCAAAAATTTTATACTTTATATTTCATACGTTATCTATATGTCAATAATAATAAGTTAAATACCCAATCCATTAGATATTATTTCATATATGCAATATTAATTACTAAGATACTCTCAGAATACTTTCTATTTGGACATGATTTTATTATTACTACTTCTTATCAGCCATATTAATGTCTCTACTGTATTTTCTTGATAATAATTTCATTACTTGAATACTTTTTTTGGATGATTGCGGTGAGAATGAGTAATGTTTCAGGCAATTTAATATGAGTACTTCGTTTGGATATTCATTTTGGTAAAAAGAAGAAACGTGTCAACTTATAAGCTCAAAATCGAAAATCCAAATATCCAACCCGATTAATCCAAAATCGAACATAAAAAATTCGATCCAATCCGAGCTTATTTGGATTGGATTTGGATTATTAGTTTTTCAATCAGAAAACAGAAAATCCAAATTAAAATCTATATTTAATCCGAACTGTCTGAACGCCTACCCCTAATGGCAAGGCCACCAGAGGGCAAAGCTATATTGGCAGGAAAAACTAAAGTGGATAGAAAAGAAGGCCAAAGGCAAAAGTGGAGGGGCAGCAGAATGTGGAATGTCAATAGCAACAACATTTTATCATATTTGGCAAGAGAGGAAAAGTGTTATCTTCCAGAAGAAGAAGAGATCTATTAAGGCCATTCTCAAACTAATCATTCAGGAAATACAGGTTAGAGCTAAGTTTTTTCCTAATTTAGATAGAATCGTGAATACACTAAATTGGTGCGCTGATATAGTGTAGATAAGAAGAGATGTAGAAGAGGGAGCGTAGCAAGGCTAGAAAACTCTTAGCTGGGGCATGTGTGGTAGGAGCAAAGATAGAAAGTTAGTCTCAGTTTTTATTCGTGTGTAAATACATATACTTGGTAAATAAAATCTTTTAATTACACACACAAAAAAAAAAGAAAAAATTACTTCTTCTACACTTTTCATCTGGGGTAGCTTGTTACATAGGTCGTGAATGTGAGTTTAATTTCCGTCAATCACTAGAACCGAAATTCAAATTTGACAATGTTTAAGGGACAGCAGTAATTATCTTTTTTCTCGTTAAACGTCCTTATATTAAGCACTTTTGAACTCAATAATTTATCTGATTACTTCAATGAAATTCTCATCTAAACAAAACATTCTATAGGGCTTTAATCCTTCTGCAATTCCTCGATTACCCTTTTCAATGGAATATTTTCTTGGCGCTGTTCATCTTGAGCTTTATTAATTTATATGCTTTCAGAATTTCGCAGCTATTGATGATTAACTAACGGCCTTAATAAGAAGGAACCAGGCCATAACCATAAACTTACGTACACTTTAGCGCATTATTAAAATTCTAGTTTAACGGATTCGACTACTGATTAAAGCAGTACAGTACCTGATTAAAAAATGATTAGAGAACATGCAACTTGACTTAGTTTATTAATTAGGGTAATCGGTATAATTCCGTTCAGATTTCTTAGCAAAACTACATGTAAACCCTTGAAGAAAGTCTTTTTGTGCTTGTGTGTTCTTTTCCTTTTTTTATCTTTTACTCTTTTTGGTTGTAGTTTTCCAATATAATTATTCAGTAATCCGTATCTCGCAAATCTTTGGACTGAATTACCAATCTTTACCTAATGACGTTGTGATACTCAGTGCATCTCATTTTATAAGGTGATATTTAACGGGAAACAGAGTTTGAAAAGGAAAGAGAAATTCTTGATATATTTTAAATGTATACTATTTAGAACTTAAGATCCTAAGTATGTCGTGAAATTCTTATGGACTATGATTAGAAAATAATATTATTGGGGATAAAGTGAGAAGCTCAAAGTTTAAAAGTTTTTACGTATAAAAAAGTCTTTTCTTTTAATAGACTAAAAAGGAAAGATTGTGTTATAAATGAAACAGAGAATGAGAAAGAATCAATTCTTACCTAATTGTCCCACCAAATTATCAAATTGGTCTCTAATATCTCTGGACGACATAATTTTATCCTAAAAGATATGTTGCTATTCTTAAATCATTTAGTGTACTAATACCCTTTCTCACTAAAATTTTTTGGGGGTTTATTTTGAAGTGTATAATTTGTATGGGTCATAATTCGATTGTACAACAATTAATAAGACCAATCGTTTCTTTCGACTAACGCCAGCGTAATAGGCGCCAAAATCACTTCGATTAAGGATGCCATCCGTATCCACCTAAAACGACTGTCGAGGTCGCAACTCACTTGATATGTCTGAAATAACCTCCTAATGTAGGCCCAATCCCCAAAAGGTCAACTCTTACAATAATGCCTATAAATACCAAAGGAGGGATGAGAAAAGCGGGTTCTACTCTCTCCTCATAGGGACTCTAAAGATACAGAGTAAAGCAAAGAGTGAGAACCCAAGACAGAAAAACAGAATGAAGGTAGATCGAATAAAACTTGATTGTAAAGATCTGAACCTCTCCAGACTACTCTATTATCATGAATAAAGATCACCTATATTTTCTGTTACTAATACAAATATCTCTATTATCTTTTCCTTTGTTAAATTTTGGATGTGTTACGATTTGCTATAATTGACCCTTCATTTACATTGATTGTTTTGAATTCATAAATGCTCGTTAACATTTTGAGTCAAACATGATTTATCTTACTACTTCAATGAAATTTTCTTCTCTACAAATTCTCTAGGGTTTCGACGCTTCTGCTCTTCCTAGCTCAATTACGTTATGCGATGGAATATTTACTTGGCTTCGTTCTTCTTGAGCTATGTTAATTTATTTTTTCTTCCAAATGTTGTTCACCGCGATTGTTATTTGATTAAGGGCCATAATAAGAAGAAAAATCCAAAATCCAACTGGCATATACTTTGAATGTATCATTAAAATGTGAGTTTAACATGTTGGAGACTGACTTGACTATTTGAGTTAAGTAACTTTTTAAGAAAACGATAATTAGAGGATAATGCAACTTAGCGCCAATTCTTTAATGGGATAGGTGCGATTCCCTCTAGATTTTCTTAGAAAAATATACACGTAAAACTTTTGAGGAATTAAAGTCCGATTTTTCTTAGTAGGAAAATGACACTATTCAAGACAAACTACAGTAGCAATTTTGTCTGCAAATTTTTGCACTGGATCACCAATTTTTTTTTCTAAGTATGTGAGATCAGTTTTGGCTAAGTTCGCCACCGAATTATAATATTGGTTTGTTATATTTCTGAAATAAAGTGATTTACTTAATGAATTTCCTCTTTTCATATAGTATTTGATATCTAAAAGTTTTCTCAAAGAGTTTTATGTATATTCTCTTTGAATATAATCCATATAAACTTAAATATTAGAAATAGAACCTATATTAGAACACATTAATTTTTATTTGTTCCTTAATCTCTATTTTTACGATTAGGATGTTGGTATAGCCTTGAGAAATATGAGAAAGAAAAATGGCTCTAGCAAACTCAGTAGGGTAGAAAAGGTGAACATATAAACAAAACCCTTTTTTCTTCATTAAACATATCTTTGTTAATCAGATCTTGACTCGGAAATTCTATTGATAAACCCTATTTCATTCTGTTTTTTCTCCCGTCTTTTTCAACCAAATCTTGATTAATTGTAAAAAGCACGTCCTTGTGATTACAACTCATCATCTAAGAAAGCAACAAAACAAACCCTCTTTTAGGCATTTAATAAATGTTTACTAAATTCTAATAGCATGTGTTATTAGCGCAAAGCACGGTTTAAGGCAGAAAACTGTAATATGCATGTGGGCGCCGTGTAAATATGTTGTATATTATGTCAATTCAGCTGCCAAAGAGATATACTGTATTTCTCTAAGATATATCGTGGGATTTTAATTAGATTTCTGATGTGATTGTCAATACTCATGTATTAGCAAGGGCATTTCGTTTATTGACCTCTTCAACGAATTCCTGAAATTGGGGCCTAAAATTCTGGGAAACTACTTTTCGTTGTTTCTTGGCTCGTCTGGCATTTACTAAATGCAGATTCGCTAGCTGTTCATTACTAGAGATTATCAATATTTGTTTCTGTCACGATCCAATTTCCCTCAGTTGTTTATCATCATGGCAGCTAGTCTTAACGACTAGGTAAACCTAATATTTATGAAATAACAACAATAATAAATAACATCTAAATTTTTTTCTGAAATGAATTCTTTATACAATATACACGTTCCCAAAATCCGGTAGTACAAGCACTACATAGTTAGCTACCACTTCTAAATACAACTGTTTGAAAATGAGTAAAATCTGTTAAATACAAGTAAGAAGGTGACTCTTAAACCTGTGAACGCAGCAGCATGTTTACCTTGAGTCTCCTCAACAATGATCCGCACAGCTACTAACGATCAATACCTGGATCTGCACAAAAACAATATACAGATGTCACGACCCAAATGGTCGTGATGGTGCCTCTCGTGAAGACAAGGCCAGCCAACTAACCCAACTCGACTCTTTCAAAATAGTTAAACATAAATGAACGGCAAGATACGATTTAATGATATTAATTAACAGATTTACAACCCAACATAGCCCTAATCGGGGTGTCACAAGTCACGAGCATCCATAAGAATGAAATCTCCATTTTACAGTCTAGAAATACACTGAACAAGAATAATGAATGACATAGAAAGATGGTGGTGCTGCGAACGTTGGCAGTCACCTCGGTAAAACCTCTACAACTCTGCCTCCACGCAGCCAACACCCGCAACCAGGTGAATAAATAACTGCAACTGCACGCGAGGTGCAGGGAGTAAAGTGAGTACTCCAACCCAGTGAGTAATAAAGGTAAATAATAACTGAGCGAAAGAAATCACGTAAAGCAACCAACAAGCTTTACAGAAGTCGCGTACAATTTTATGAGAAAAATAGTGAAATATGTGAAATCTTTAGAAATACCTTTACTTAGTTCAAATATCTTTTGAAAACGATCTTTTCAATAATTACAAAAATAATTTTAAAATAGTTAGTGCTGACCCCAGGCTCAAATACCACAGTATAACAGGTAAAGAGGCAAATAAATATGCAAGATGAGCACATAAAAGTTTGCCCCTCAAGCAATATCTCAAAACAGTACTAGCCCCTCGGGCTCACTCTTAGAAACACTCTCACCCCTCGGGCTCTCTCTCTTAGATTACTCTCAGAACAGTATCATATAGTAACTGTTGGGGCATGCAACCCGATCTATATATCGCTGCGGCATGCAGCTCGATCCTGGTACCCGCGCTCACAATAGGGTGCAGACTCTAGAGGGGCTCCTACAGCCCCAAGCGCTATATCACTGCGGCGTGCAGTCCAATCCATTATATACATAATACAGTGTGCAATCCGATACATATAATATACTACTGCGGCATGTTGTCCGATCCATATAATATACTATTGCGTCGTGCAGTCCGATCCATATAATATACCTCACATCCAGGCCATCGGCCTCACATCTCTCAGTGTATCCTCCCATCTGAACCTCGGCCACACTTAGTTAGAATATCATCACAAGCCCCTCGGGCATTAAAAAAAACAGTAGTCCTCGGTCCAAATTATCATTTAAAAGATCATGTAAGACTCAAATCTGAGTAAAAGTGACTGAGTTGAAAAAAGATAATGGAGAAACAATATGATCGAGTTCAAGTAATGAGTCAATATAGTGACGGGACAATGAAAATAATCTCCGAAGGGTTCAAATAATTGGCACAAAGCCCAAATACGGCAATCAGCCCAAACAAATAGTGATAGAAAATAAATTCCAATCAAATACGCGGTAATTTCATCAATCGGGAAGGACCAAGTCACAATCCCCAGTGATGATCTACCTCACACTCGCTATCCGGTGTGTAAGTCACCTCAATATAGCATTGTGGTGCGCAAATCCTGGGTTTCAAACCCACATGATATTATTTACAATCATTACTCAGCTCGCAGACGCCTTTTGCCTTACAACATCGGAGCGAATACATCCCAATATGCCAATGGGACAATACCCAATCGAAAATAATCGAAAAATAGCAAAAATCTTTAAATTAGCAAAACCCGAGCCCCGAACCCACTTCTGGGAAATCAGAAAATTTAACATCAATGGATTCCTCCTCTTCTCACGAGTTCATACATACCAAGAACTCTCAAATTCGAGCTCAAATAACCCATTATATCCCAATTTGAAAAAAAAACCTATGAGCGGCTCAAATCCAACCAAAATAACTTCAAGGCACAAATAAAATACATAAGAAACTATTCAAGATCATAAAGTCTCAATGTTTAACAAAATTCAAAAATTGGTCAAAAAGTCGACCCCTAGGCCCGCACCTCGGAACACAACAAATTTCATAAAATCTGAGTACCATTTCCATATGAGTTCATCCATACAAAAATTATCAAATTACGATACCATTTGGTCCCTCAAATAAGATATTTTTATTTTAAATTTTTTCTTCAAGAGCCGATTTTTTCCTCAACCCAAAACATAAATTGAAGATAAAATCATGGAATATGTTAGATTCTAGGTGAAGAACACTTACCTAATCTATTTGCCTAAAAACCCCTCAAAGAATCGATCAAAACTGAGCTACACAAGTCAAGATATGAAGAAATGACCAAACCCTTGACTTATATGATTCTGCGAGAACTTCCACATCTGCGGAAAAGAAACCGCATTTGCGAGATCACATTTGCGAGAAAGGGTCTGCATCTGCGAACTCAGCTAACCAGGATATGGACTGCATTTGTGGTTTTACAGTCGAACCACCGGCACCGTAGAAGCGAAAGGGGAAACTGTAAAAGCGTAATTTATCTGTAGGTGCGACCGTAGAAGCGAGAAAAATCCCAGGCCTTCATGATCGTGAAAACGGCCGGGCTCATGCAGAAGTGGACCCGTACCTGCGCTACAAGGTTGCAAGTGCGTAAACACCAGAACCAGGCCTGTTTAAAACTATGCAAAACATCCGAACCTTATTCGAATCACACCTGAGGCCCTGTGACCCCGTCTAAATAGACAAATAAGTTCTATAACATAAAACGGACTCATTCGACGTCTCAAATCATATCAAACAACATCGGAGATGCAAAGCATAACATAAATTGAACTATGAACTTCTAAATCTTCCAACTTTGAAAACTCGTGTCGAAACCAATAAAATCAACTCGAATATCGCCAAACATTGTAGATAAGTATCAAATGACAAGACTCAGCTTTATACACTCATAATCGTATTTCGACCCCGATAGAACTCAAGTCAACCGTGGGTCAAACTTTTCCATTTTCTAAACTTAAATTTTTTTAACTTTCACCGATTTGCATCAAATTACTCTACGGACCTCCAAATCCAAATCCGAACGCGCGCCTAAGTCTGAAGCTACCATTCAAAGCTGTTAAAGATCATCCGAAACCTATTCTGGAGCCGTTTACTCAAAGTACAGTTCCGATCAAATTCTCACCACTTAAGCTTCCAACACTAGATTCTTTCTCCCAATTCGACTCCAAATCATTCGGTAACTGAATTCAATCATGTATGCAAGATGAGACACAAAATATGAAGCTGTTCAAGACCTTACATTGTCGAAGAAAGCTTAAATTTTCAAAACGACCGGTCGGATCGTTACAGATCCACCATCAATCGAGACATTAGATCCCATCAAAACTCCGAAGAGTTGAGCAAGCATAGTCGAAAATATATTAGGATGCGTAACCCCTTAGAAGTTACTGTGTTGAGTCTCTCCTTTATAAGAAATACTCCGCAATTATGATTAAGTCAACCAGGGGATGTAGAGTGTAAGGGGTAGATTCTTTCGAACCTAGTAACCTTAGCTTAAATTATGTACTATGTCTTAAAAAAATCACTACATAATACAAAAAATCGATTTGGATCTAGTAAATCAAATGAGTTATAATAGCATTCAGAACTCAAACCCATTAAGTTGTATCATCAAGTCACCTCTGAATCACCTTTCTTGACTTTTTGGCATTTGTAACTAGTTAAATTAATTGTTATAAGATAAGACTTTACATCCACGAACCTCGAACTATATTAAAATTTTATTCAACTAATTTTAATATGAGATTTTTACATTCCTATACAGTATTTGAAACCTTATTACTGTCCTTACTCAAGTTTCAATTTAATTACATGATCATATACAATTTACCAATTATATACAAATAAATTTTAAATGAGTATCCCTTAATATTAGGAATTGAATAAGGAACATCATGTATTTCCTTATTCCTTTATACTTGCCCACTCTTTCTCTTCGTGTCTCTCTCTGTTTTTTCCTGTGTACCCATCGTCTAACTTGGAAAAAACTTACCCGCACCCAGTGTATGCACCAAGCCAATAATTAAATGATATTTGTCACCTTATTTATTTATAACTATTAATTTTTAACCATAGTTAACTCCATGTATTTTCTATATAATCTTAAATTAAAATATAATAATAATTTTATATATTTTCTAGCTATTTCCGTTGTTCCATACCAATATATATTGAAAGGAAGAGCTATCATAAACGAGCAAATCACGGCTAACAGATTAAGTACCCAAATCCTCCTTCTTTCTTCTTAAACTGATATTCGCTGCAAGTACACCCTCATTGTATTACTTAAATAATTATTTTAATATATTTTGATAAGTACAATACGAGAATACAAATACAATACTATCTTTATTGCTTATAGCTCTTAATTTGATCTCTAACAGAATTACCTTGTCACGACCCAAAACCCGCACTGATCGTGATGGCGCCTCTCGTGAAGACAAAGCTAGCCAACTAACCCAATTAACCTCTTTCAAATCAAATAAACATAATGAATAGCAAAATATGCCTAAATGACATTAGTTAACAATATTTACAACTCAACATAGCCCGACCGGGGTGTCACAAGTCACGAGCATCTAAGGAGCAGGAACACTACTATAGGGCCAATAATATTTAAACAAAATAGAATTTAGAAATTTTAAGATAGAGTGTCGTGCCGCGGACACTGGCGGTCACCTTGCTCAGCTACGCTAGTATATCTTCAATCAACTAATAACCCGCTACCGGGTAAACAATACCTACAACTGCCCTCGAGCTGCAGGGAGTAAAGTGAGTATTTTCAACTCAGTGATAATAAGAGTAAATAGTACTGAGCGGTAAGAAATCACATAAAGCAACCAACATGTTATACTCAAACCGGGTACAATTCCTGAGAAAATAGTAAAATCGGTGAAATCTTTAGACATGCTTTGACTCAGTTCAAATCTTTTTAAAATGGTCTCCAATGATTAAGAAAAACAGTTTCAAAATAGTTAGTGTTGTATAGCACTGAAAAAAATCCGCCCCTCAGGCACGAATACCACAGTACCTCAAGTAAAAGACAAATATGCAAAATGAGAACATAAAAACACGTCGTTCACGCACAAATACAACAATAACTCATGTAGAAGACAAGAAGTATGCAGAATGAGTACATAAAAGCTCGCCCCTCGGGCAATGTCTCAAGCTAAACCAGCCCCTCGGGCTCACTTTCAACAACACTCACGGCCCATCGAGCTCCCTCTCCCTGGTCACTCTCAAAAATAGTATCACATAATAACTGTTGCGGTGTGCAGCCCGATCCACATATCACTGCGGCGTGCAGCCCGATCCATATGGGTACCCGCGCTCACTATGGGGTTGTAGACTTTAGAGGAGCTCCTATATCCCAAGCGCTATATCAAAATGCTAAATTTGCGGCGGTTTTATTACGGCGTTTTCAGTAACCCCCGCAATCTATAACAAAATTGTGGGGGTTTAATAGCCCCCGCAAATATTTTAAATTTGCGGCGGTCTCTAACCCCCTCAATCCATAAAACAATAGCGCCCCAATTATATTAAGTCTGTGTCGGTCCCTCACCTCCGCAATCGATAAAAAAATAGCGCCCAAATTTCCCTCGTTTTTTAATCGTTTCCCTCTCTTTTTTCCCAAAACCCCTTTCTCATTTTCATTTTTTTTCATTTTCAGACTTAATGAAAATTAGGTTTAACTTAGATGTAAAACCCCTTTCTCATATTAAATCTGCACACATCTGATTTTCACGTTTCTTTTCTCCAATAACACTGTAAATTGAAAATAACGAAGTAACTTCAAAAACTCTGCCTCATCGTTCTTCTGCTTAGCTCCTCCTCCATTTCAAATGAAAGAGATATGAAAGAAAACCTCATATCTATCAATCAATTGGATGTAAGTTTATTTTGATTTTGCTCTTTAATTCCTCTTCAATTTTGCTTTGATTTTGGTCTTTGAGTCTTTGATATTGCTTTTTTGTCTTTCTCTCTTCATGCATGAGGGTTTAAGTTTATTTTCTCTGTTAATTTGGTAGAATCAGTGTATTTTGAAGAAATTTGGTAGAATATGCATTTTGAATCGGCAAAAAATTGGTAGAATTGGTATTTGGTACATTATGTTCTAAAATTTAGGGTTTTTGTGTATTTTATATGTTAATTTCTGTGATTGATGTCTTAATTGAAATATTTTCTTTTTCATGTGTATTTTAGAACTCCTGGGGACCTTCAGAGAAGACGTAATTATCGCCGGTTGCTTTCCCTCTTTCTGCTCTACTTTGTGTTTGAATTAGTCTCAAGGTAGATTTTTTATCATTGACATCTGCAAATTGACGCATTTGCATTTGAAACTGCATCTTATTTGCATTTGAATTAGTTTTCTGATTTGATTTTCAAGATGGGGTCCTTGGTATGTCTTTTTTCTTGGTATGTGTTTTGTATTTTTCTTTTTCTCTTGATCTTTGTTTTGCAATTTATGTGAAATGTGAAAAAAGTAAATGCATTTTTGGACTAATTTTTGATTCAACTGATGATTAATGCAAAGGGACTATAAATCTCAATCCATGTATTTATACCAATTCTTGAACAGGACATTTTTGCTTTGCTTTGCTTTCTGTTCACGAAAGCAATGGGGTTTAACAGGATAGTTGTTATGGATTTTATAATAGCTCATTTCTTGGTTTGAGTTTGTTAACTAGTATCATATGGAACAACGGTCCAACAAGCTTTATGTACTTTTACAAGGAAACAACATTGTGTTTGTCTATTTTGGGCAGATTAATTATTGAGATCACATTAGTAAAATACTCTGCGACCAATATATTATAGATTTCACATTAAGATTAGACGTAGGTGAAGTCAGGAAGTGTGAACTACCTTTAGGGAAGTAAACAAGTTTCCATCTTTCAAAAAAGTAGTTTATGCATAGCAAGGATAAAAATCAGCTCATAACTGAAGCAGAAAAACAGTCATGGAATTGTCCATTCACACTGTCAATAAAACAGCTATATGTTGCTGCTAAAACTTGGGAAATTGTCCATTAATACTGAATTATAAAACGGCTATTTGTTGCTGCTTACCAAGTTGCTAGCCGAGCTCCGTATCTCTGTTATTTGCTTCTTAAAATCAGAGAAATATATTCTCCTTCTTTTGTTTGGCTAAGATACTGCTCTGACCTCCAGTATATGTAGTCATGTTTTGAAAGTGATGTAGTCCTGTTTTGAAAGTAGTTCTTTTTGGCTTTTCTAATCATCAACCAAATATTTTCCATTTATATTCACATACATGTTTGGTGTTGTTGTTGCTGTCGGGTTCTACTAAATCATCCTTTCACATGGAAATATTGTAGGTTACAATACCTTCCAATGGATAAATCTTGGATTGGAATGCCTAGAAATACAACAAAGTATTTACTTGGTTTGAATCAATTTCTAAATTTTGCATTTAAGAATGCTTCTATAGGAGATAGAATAAAATGTCCATGTCCTAAATGTGGTTTTGGGAAGTGGCAGACTAGACAAATAGTGTACGATCATTTGATTAGCAAGCCATTCCCTCAAAATTATGTCACTTGGATTCTTCACGGAGAAACAGAAGTGTTGGAGAACTCTAGAAGCACAGAGGTTATCCCAGATGCACTGCCTCCTGAAAATCCTATGGAATTGTTGATAAATGAAGCATTCCCGGGTTTAAGGCATGAGGGCATTCATGCAGGTCCATCACAAGTAGTTGGAGAAGAAGAAATATTAAATGATATGCCTTCTTCAAATAACAAAGAATTTTTTGAGTTGCTTAGAGATGGAAGTGAAGAATTATATGAAGGGTCCAAGTACTCGAAGCTAGAATTTTTGTTGAAGTTGTATCATGTAAAGTGTTTGTCTGGGCTAAGTGACAAGGGAATGACTATGATTCTAGATTTACTGAAGGATGCATTTGGATTTGCAAGGATACCTAATTCTTTTTATGAGGCGAAGAACACCATCAAAAAGCTTTGTCTTGATTATATCAAGATAAATGCTTGTCCAAACGATTGTATGTTGTACTGGGGAGATGATGCTAATGAAGAAACATGCAAGCATTGTCATACTTCTAGATGGAAGCCAACTAAGAAGAGCAACAATAATCACACGTCTACTACGAGAAAGAAGAAAAAGAAGCAAAAAATTCCCGCAAAAATTTTGCGTTACTTTCCACTAAAACCAAGGTTGCAAAGATTATTCATGTGCTCTAAAATTGCAGAGCATATGAGATGGCATGTGAAAGATAGTAACAGAGATGGCATCATAAGGCATCCCAGAGATGGCGAGGCATGGAAGAGATTTGATACTATTTTTCCTGAATTTGCTTCTGATCCTAGAAATGTTCGATTAGGCCTAGCTAGTGATGGTTTCAATCCTTTTGGGATGATGAGTACTAATTATAGTATTTGGCCAGTGATTTTGGTTCCATATAACCTTCCACCTTGGTTGTGTATGAAGCAACCAAATTTTATCCTCTCAATGATCATTCCAGGTCCACGTACGGTGGGGAATAATATAGATGTATACCTACAACCACTTATTAAGGAGTTGAATGAGTTGTGGTATGAAGGTGTGGAAACTTTTGATTCATCAAAGAATGAAATGTTTAAAATGCGAGCAGCTCTTATGTGGACAGTTAGTGACTTTCCTGGACTTGAAATTTTATCTGGTTGGAACACACATAATCAGGTCATAAACCCACTGGATAGTGTTCTAGAACTTACTAATGTTTTCTGATCCTCATCTCAAGTCTCATTATCCTGTTTACTTCATTTGGTACCTCCCCAATAGCACTGCATTAATTGCATTGCTATAGGTGATACAAAAATTTGCTTCTTGAGATTTTGTTCTCTGAATAGTATGTAATCTTATTTCTGTCTGAGCCGAATCTTTTACATGTTAATTGCCTTCTGGATTAATGGATCACCAAATAAGCTTATGTCTGTTTGGTGATCCATTAAGCTTCTCGCCATTGATGCATTATGTCTGTTTGGTTGATTTTTTTTTGGTATCTTTTTGTAAGGAAACTTGTAAAAGAAATGCTGAGATTCGGAAGAAACAAACTGTTTCACATATCGGTGGCTCCAAACCTAACTCCAGAAGAAGGGCTGAAATGGTAATAATTCATTTTGGATACTTTAATTAAACTAGCATTTATTCCTAGTTAGCTAAGTTAATGTGAATTTGACCATTTATAGCTGGCTGAGACTGGACAAAAGCCTGGACGGGGACAACTTTATCTTGCTACACATAGGAATGAAGATGGATCATATGTTAATGAGGCGGCAAAAGAGATATGTGTAAGTCATTTCTACGACTAATACATCCCCTATCTGTATGTTTACTATATCTCTCTCTTTCAAATTGCTTGGTTTTGCTACCTGTCATGGATCAATGCTTGATAGTTTCAATTGAGTATAGTTGCTGCTTCAACAGATTTGAAGTTTGAGCATAACTTTTGGCGATCATTCAACAGATAAAAATTTTGTAACAAGTTGTTCGTCAATTTAGTAAATTCGTTCCAACTCTTATATTCCAAGTTCTTAGAGATTCCAAGTTATTCGAAGAAATTAACTGAATTTTGATCATTTCTAGCTTGTAAAATGAAGTTCCATTTCCTAGGTTCTCATCCTTCTCCAATACTGCCCAGCATGGGCTATCTTGTGATGATCCACTCTCATGTTTCAACAATATATCAACTATTCTGGTAAATAGTAGTCCTTCACTGTAGTTGGAGCGGGGACCTTAGGGATTAATGTAATAGTAGTACAGTTCTATGCTGGCATAATTTTACCTGTGTGAAAGAAGTAAGACACAACCTCATATAAGTCCTACTTCACACTCTCCCATAATTACCGCGCAGCCTAGTTTAAAACCATGAGAGAAATATAAAAAATGAGATACCTTGTTCTATTCTTCTTCCGGTCTCAAAAAATTCTCAAAGCCATTTGTTGAACCGGTACTCATAGTTTCAGGGAAATTTACTGTAATGAAGATGACTATAAAGTCAAATTTTGCATGTATAGTGCAATTACTGAACAATTGTAGCCCTTTGAATCCATTCTTTTTTTGGATTAAGAACAGCCAGCTACTTCGGATTTTTCCTCTGGTTGTTCTCCACAGATGATGTATAACTTATGTACAATCATGAAGTATTTATAGTTTGGAATATGCTTTGTAGCTACTTTCTGAAGGAATTGTTTTGACAATATTAAAACAGAACATGTCTGCCTCTACTACAAACTTCAAAGGTTGAAGTTATATTTTTTAGTTTTTATGACTTTTGAAGTGTTCCACAGATACCACCTTAATATATTCATGAAGATATTAAGTTAAGATGTCCTAGGTTACAAGATAATCTAGAAATAATATGATTGAAAACCAAGAATCTGGACTTGATTTACTGTGGTTTACCTGAATGGAAATTGATGAACTTTAACTATTTGTTAAATGTTGATGAGGTAAAAACATCTTTTGGGAGAACAGAATAACATTCTTGATTCTGGAAAATTTGACTCACTATGCTAATCCATAGCACATAGGCAAATTTATATAGTAGATAAGAGATTTTAGTCAGCCTTCACTGGTTCTTGGCAGTCATAGAGGGAGGGAATAGCCACCTAGCAGTGGCCAGTTCCAATCTTTGTTTCATCTTTGATTAGTTGTTTCATGCATGTATTACTCTTTTTTTTTTAATAATGAGTATGTGTTACTCCTTACTATTACATCTTTTCATTTGTATACATTATGTTAGAGGTAAGCTGCCATTGAACTAGCAACGGAATCTGAATATTTTGAGTTTTTAGCATTTAAACTAGAAAATCATTTTGAGGTAAGCTGCCATTTAAACTAAACGGAATCGAAATTGTTTGTTGCACCATGTAAAGAAGTATTCCTTTGTTCTTAGAAAGGTCAGTTGCATATTATCAATACATTGGTTGAAGTTATGTACCTCATTTGTTGTCACTGCTTGTCCTAGCCTATCATTAATAGTTAATATCTTGTAAAATGAAATGTTTTGCATATTTCCTATTCTGGTTTTATTTTTTATATTGTATTGTCAATCACTGATAAAAGTAAGGACACTTGCTTTCGGTGTTTAATGTATTTAGGAAAAAATTGAACTAGCATTGACCCAAAGCACTGTGGATGAGTCTGAAATTTCGCCAAATGATGTTGTTGGTAAGGTATTGGGAAAAGAGCATTCTGGAAGGGTAAGGTGCTTAGGATTAGGAGCTGTTCCTAGCAGAGCTTTTAGACAAACAAGACCTCGCTATAGTGATTTGAATGATTCAAGTTATAATAATGGTTCATGTTCTTCCCAATGCCAAGAGAAGTACAATCAAATGTTGAATGCTCACAATCAAAGCCAGGAGAACTACAGAGAAATGATGAATGTTAACACTCAAATGATGAATTCTAACACTCAAATGATGAATGCTTTTAAGGCGTATATGATAATGAAAGAAGGGAAGATACCTGATGAATTTGCAGGGATATTTGTTCCTCCTCCTCGTTCAACGGTAAGAATAGTTGATAACTTTCTTATTTAAATTTGTAAAGTAAGAATGTTCAGTCCAAGTATAATTAGTTATAGGATATTGTTGAGGTACTTTTTGTTAATTATATTTTCTTTTGATTGTTTTGTAGCCAAGTGATGCGGCTAGCGGATCCATTTTACCCACGGATATAAGAAGATCATCCGGTGGAAGTAATCCTAACGACCACCATTGAAGTTGCTTGCAAATGTATTAGATAATGAAGTATCGTACTCAATTGAATGATCATAGTAGATCTTTTGTCCAAAATGGTTGGAGTGGATGTTATATTTAATGTTAGTTTTAAGACTTATAATATTGATGGTTTGTGTCTAATGGTTGGAGTTGTTGTATTTTAAAGCAAAATTTTGAGATTAATGTATTTTGTGGTTTATTAATATGTTGATGTTACTTGACTCCACTAAACGATTTGTATAATTTTTTTTGATGCTTTGCTATATTAATATAATTTAAATTGGAATAGTTATGGAGTAACAATAGATTGTAGGGAAAAAAAATTCAATGAACAGCAGGGGTTATAACTGCCGCTATTTATCATATGATAATATTATGTTATAAAATGTGGGGGTTAAATAAGAAATTACGGGGGTTTCAAACCTCCGCTAATTGTTTCAATAAGTGCCAGCCATAAAATTATGGGGGTTAAATAAGGAATTGCGGGGGTTTCAAACCTCCGCTAATTATTTCAATAAGTGCCAGCCAACTACCAAATTGCGGAGGTTATACCGCCACCAAATATCCGCCGCTATATGATAACGGCGGTCTGTCAGAAAACCCCCGCAAATCGTTTGCGGCGAACATCATTGCGAGGGTTTCAGAAACCGCCGTAAATGTGTGTTGCGGAGGTTTCGAACCGCCGCAATCTGTAGATAAAACCCCCACAAAAATAGCGTTTTTTTGTAGTGGATATTCATCAATCACATTTGATAATTAAAAATTCAAAGACTTAATTCAAAAAATATTCAAATTTAATAGTACAATTTATAATCAACAACAAACAACTCATTTGCTTAATTGTTGGAAAAAGATATTTTTGAAAGAGGTTTTTGTTACTACCCGGCCTGTCGTCACGTGCATTACTGCCTTGATTCCCCCATATTTTGTCCCTCTATTATTTAATATCAGTGTTCGAGTCGATCGAATAGAGTTGGATTGGTTTAACTAGAAATGAGACATTTAGCCTCTTAGAAGGAAGTTTGTTATGGAAAAGTCAACCAAATGTTATCTTATGAGTTAGAAGGATTGGAATGGATTCTCAATGATTCGACTAGTTTCAGGGGATGATTTGTGACTAAGAGTGCAATCGGAGTTGAATTGGAGGTCCGGTGTAGAATTAGGCTTGAATTGGCTAAGGTTGGATATTGCCAAATTCCGATTGATAGGTGAGATTTTGATTCGAGGGTCATAATGGAATTCTGAGAGTTGATATAGCTTCGTTAGGTGATTTTGAATGTGTGTGCAAAATTTTAGGTCATGCGGACGTCTTTTAGTCACACTTTTGGTCGAATGTGAGTTTCAGAAGTTTGAAAAAAACTTAGGCTTGAATCCGTGGTGAATTGATGATTTTGGTGTTGTTTGGTATGTTTTGATGATTTGAACAAGTTCGTATGATTTTTTTGGGTAGGTTGGTGTTTTTGGTTGAGGTCCTGGGGGCCTCGGGGTGATTCCGGGTGATCAAACGGACTATTTTTGGACTTAGAACATAGCAGGTTTTCAGCTAAGATGTTGCAGAACTTATGCTCTATGCGATCGCATAAAAGTTCTTGGAGGGGGTTCAAATTTGCTCTATGCGATCGTGTAAGTAGCTGTGCGATCACATAGGTTTGAAAGATTGTTCAGTGCGTTTGCATTCATGGTGTTGCGATCTCGTAGTGTATTTGGGCCTAGGGTCCCTGGCAGTGAATTGTGCTATGTGATCGTGTGGGTTGAAGTGCGATTACATAGGAGGAAATTTGGAGGTTTAAATTTGTGCTATGCGATCGCAATAGCAGGGCTACGATCGCATAGGGTAATAACTGCGCGATCAGAAAGGTTTTAATAACATTTTATCTGCGACCTATCTAGTTTTTCCACCATTTTTACACCACCTTGAAATCTTATTGATAGATTTTGAAAGGGATTTCAACGGGAAGTGATTGGAGGTAAATCTAGTGGCCTAGAAATACCATTTAATTGAAGAATCATCCTTTAATTCTCTGAAATTGGGTAAAAATATGAAGAAATAAGGGCTTGGTTTTTTGGGAATGTAAATTCGAAATTTGAAAGGGCATTTGAACTTGGATTTTGATGAATTTTATATGTACGAACTCGTGGCGAGACGAGGAATCCGATGATGTAAATTTCGTAATTTTTTGATAAGTGGGCCCGGGGCTCGGGTTTTGCCAACTTTGTGATTTTCGACATTTTATGAGTATTTTCGATTGGGTTATTTCCCATTAGCTTATTATAACCTATTCCATGTGGTTGTGGTCAGATTCTGCACTCGAGGAGGTCGATTTGCGAGGAAAGCGTAAGGCGAGCTAGGATTTTGGCCGGTTTGAGTTGAGTAATGGTTATGAATGATATACTGAGGGTTTGAAACCCTATATTTGCACTATGCGGTGCTATGTTGAGATGAAATACGCACTATGTGATGAGCGTGGTGATGTTACTATTGGGGATTCGGACATGGTCCATCCCGATTGATGACATACTGTACTTTTTGACCAAGATTGATCTTATATTCGTATATTTTGGGCTAGTTGCCAGGTTTGGGGCCTTGTGCCGATCTGTACAATCCTTAGTGGAGACTGTTGAGCTAATTGACCTCACGTTACCTGTTGAACACCTACTCTCAGTCATGCCTTTAACCGTAAAACATAATATGAACCGGTATTAGTAATTTGCACTCTAAATGAGAAATGAGATAATACATAAAGTACCCATCAAACTTGTCTGAAAAACCCATTTACACACATAAACTTTACGGGCGACCTTTTACTGAGGGTATTTGATATATACCGGATTGGGCTGCACGCTGCAGCAGTATATACATATACATGTATTGGGTCGGACTGCACGCCGCAATAGTATATTATATATGGATCAGACTGCATGCTGCAGTGATATATTATAGTGATCGGATTGCATGCCACAGTGATATATTATATGGATCGTACTGCACGCCACAGTATTATAGCACTTGGATTGAAAGAGCCCCTCCTAACTTTGTACACAATCCCAGTGAGCTCAGTAGATTATATTTATTAGATCGGGCTGTGTGCCGTAATATTATATATTATATTGGATCAGGCTGCACGCCGTAGCAGTATTAGGTATGGATCGGATTGCGCGTCGCAGCAGTGGTACTAAATTTTCGGACTATAGGGGATTTTTACCAGTTTTCCTTGTTTAGCAAATATTTACTACCTTTACTGTTGATTATAGAAATGTGTCGTGTTCTTACATGATTTCTTATTTTTAGTTATTATTTTTTGCTATTACTCACTAAGTTGGAGCACTCACTTTACTCCCTGCACCATGTGTGTAGATATAGGGATCTCCGAGGCTTTGCTGTGATTATTTGCTGCTGCCCAGTTTAGTACCGGAGTCATCGAGGAAGCTTCCGGCGTCCGCAGGACCCAATTTCTCCTCTTATATTTCCTTTATTTTCGCATCTAGATTTCCGTTTGTATAGGATATTGATCAGTTGTATATAGAGGCTCTGACTTGCGATGTCAGATCTATTTGGTTGTTATTACTATTATTATAATTCTGCACTGTTTCTACTATTATCAAACTAACATTTTATGCTTAATTGGTATGTTAAGTTATTACTTTGGGTTGGAAATGTTCTAATAGTTGGGCTTGCCTAACAAGGTATTGGGCGCCATCACAATCGGGGTTTGGGTCGTGACAAGTTGGTATCAGAGCCTAGGTTACCAAGTCTCAAGAGTCATGAGCTGGTTTAGTAGAGTCTCGTGGATCGGTACAGAGACGTCTGTACTTATCCTCTGGAGGCTGCAGAATGTTTAGGAAAACTTCATATTCTCTAAGTTCTTGTCGTGCGACTTTGTTAATCCAAGAACTAAACTTTTGTATTCTATTCTCTCGCAGATGTGAGAACATGTACTAACGGACATGGCGGACGACCACCATTGCCACCCACTAGAGGCCGTGGACGCGGCTGTGGTTGTGGTCGAGGCAGAGCAGCAGGGGGCAGTACCGGTTGACCCACTAGTTGCCCCCACTCAAGATCAGCCTCCAGCTGCAGAGGTCCCAGCAGTACCTGCTTAGGCACCAACTGTGCCTATTGTGATACCGAGTCTTCAGGAGGCCCTAGCTCAGATTTGTCGGTTTGCACTAGCCTGAGCTAGGCAGTTTCGGCCACTACTGTAGCAGCTACGTCTCAGACCGGGGGTGGTCATCAGACCCCTGCAGCTCACACTCTTGAGCAGGTAGTGCAGGGTTTGCAAACACCAGAGGCACCACCAGTTCAGCAGGTTGCCCCAGTTCAGCCAGTTGCCCCAGTTCAGCCGATTGCCCCGGTTTAGAGTGATAGGGTCCCAGTTATCCCAGATGATGAGTACCATCATCTGGAGAGGTTCAGCAGGCTTTCACCTCCTACTTTCAGTGGTATTCCGGGTGAGGATGCCCGGGGTTTTCTCGATAATTGTTGACTTATGCTTTGGACAGCAGGGATCTTAGAGTCGAGTGGGGTGTCATTTACCACCTTTCAGTTCTCAGGAGCAGCCTTTACATGGTGGGTGATGATGGGCTAAATTGTATAATATAGCCTATATATATATATATATGCTCTAAATTAATAAGGATTTACGACAGTTGTAAAGAGAGGAGCTACGTAGGCAGTTTGAGTGGCTTCGTAAGGGAGATATGTCTATGACGCAGTCTGAGGTAAAATTCTCAGAGTTAGCTCGTTATGCTCCATGGATGGTTCCGACTGATCACGAGAGGATTAGACGATTTGTGGACGGACTCATTTATCCCATCCGTATTCTAATGACTCGAGAGATGGTCCTGAGCCATACCTTTGAGGATGAAATGGATATTACTCGTGATATTGAGACGGCTCGCCATCAGGAGAGAGAGGAGAGGAAGGCCAAGAGGCCTTGAGGAACATCTAGCTTCAGTGGAGCTCCATCTATGGGCTAGGTTCAGAAGAGGAGAGGTCGTTCTTCGAAGCATCCTCAACCAGCTTGCTTAGAGTACCGTGGGTCATCTTCTGGCCGGGGATATTAGGGCTCTCAGTAGAGTCATCCATCTCTTACTGCACTTCCAGCGCACAGTTCATCTTATGCGCTATTTGTTCAGGGTTCATCCCGGCCGAGTTCATCAACTAGCCACTCTAGAATGAGGGGTTCCCTTTAGTCCCAGTCCCCAGTACCTAGGAGTTGCTATGAGTGTGGTGAGTTTGGGCATATGCGGAGGGAGTGTCCCCGCCGTGCATCCAGTTCATGTCAACAGAGGAGCCAGCTCTTATCTTCTGGCCCAGTATCTTCAGCACCCTCCCCGCCAGCTAGGGGTGCAGGTCAGGCAGTTAGGGGTCGCCCCAGAGCGGAGGGCCAATCGGGTGGTGGTCAGGCTCGATTTTATGTTCTTCAGGGCCGTTCAGATACTGTTGATTCGGATGATGTTATTATAGGTATTATCTCAGTCTGCCACAAGGATGCCTCAGTTTTATTTGATCCTGGTTCCACTTATTCCTATGTATTTTCATACTTTGCTCATCATTTGGGTACGACCCGAGGGTGTCTTGCATTGCATGTTCATGTATCTACCCCGGAGGGCAATACTATTATTGTGGACCATGTGTATCGGTCCTGTCTTGTTATTATTGGGGGTCTAAGACCCGAGTTGACTTACTGATATTGAGCATGGTTTATTTTGATGTTATTCTGGGCATGGATTGGCTATCTCCGTGCCATGCTATTCTAGACCATCATGCCAAGACAGTCACTTTGGCTAGCCAAGTATTCCGAGGATCGAGTGGCATGGTATGACTAATTATGTACCCAACATGGTAATTTCTATCTTAAAGGCCCATCGGATGGTTGGGAAGGGGTGTTTATCATATTTGGCATTTGTGAAGGATGTTGGAGCTGAGACTCCCAGCCTTGATTCTGTTTCCGTTATGAGGGATTTTCTGGATATGTTTCTATCGGACCTACCGGGCATGCCGCCAGACAGAGATATTGATTTCGGTATTGACATTGTGCCTGACACTAAGCCTATCTCTATTCTTCCCTATCGTATGGCACCAGCTGAGTTGAAGGAGTTGAAGGAGCAGCTTCATGAACTCCCAAATAAGGGTTTATTCATCCTAGTGTGTCACAGTGGGGTGCACCAGTCTTGTTTGTCAAGAAGAAAGATGGCTCAGTGAAGATGTGTATTGTTAGAGGCAGTTGAACAAGCTGATAATGAAGAACAAGTATCCACTACCGTGCATTGATGATTTGTTTGATCAGCTCTAGGGAGCAAGGGTATTCTCAAAGACTGATCTTTGTTCAGGCTATCATCAGCTGAAGAGTAGGGATTCTGTTATTATGAAGACAACTTTCAGGATGAGTTATGGGCATTATGAGTTTCTAGTTATGTCCTTTGGGCTGACTAATGCCCCAGCTGCGTTCATGCATTTGATGAACATCGTGTTCTAACCGTATCTAGATTCCTTTGTGGTTTTGTTTATTGATAGCATCCTGGTGTACTCGCATAGCTAGGAGGAGCATGCCCAACATTTGAAAGTAATATTGTAGAGATTGAGGGAGGAGTAGCTTTATGCAAATTTCTCCAAGTATGAGTTATGGCTTGGGTTTGTGGCTTTTCTGGGACACGTGGTGTCTAGTGATGGTATACAGGTTGATCCAAAGAAGATAGAGGCGATGTAGAGTTGGCCTATACTGACCTTAGCCATTGAGATCCGTAGTTTCCTTGGCTTGGCAAGGTATTATCGCCGGTTTGTTCAGGGATTTTCTTTTATTGCATCACCTTTGACCAAGTTGACTCAGGAGGGTACTCCATTTATTTGGTCCAAGGAGTGTGAGGAGAGCTTTCAGAAGCTCAAGACAGCTTTGCCCACGTCTCCAGTTCTGATATTGCCATTAGCTTTAGGTTCCTACACCGTGTATTGTGATGCCTCGAGAGTTGGTATCGGATGTGTGCTGATGCAAGAGGGTAGAGTTATTGCATATGCTTCTCGTCAGTTGAAGCCCCATGAGAAGAACTACCTCGTGCACGATTTAGAGTTAGCAGCTATAGTTCATGCTCTGATGATTTGGAGGCACTACTTGTATGGTGTTTCATGTGAGGTGTATACTAATCATCGCAGCCTTCAGCATCTGTTCAAACAGAAAGATCTTAATTTGAGACTGCGGAGGTGGCTTGAGTTGCTTAAGGATTATGACATTACCATATTGTATCATCAAGGGAAGGCCAATGTAGTGGCTGATGCTTTGAGCGGGAAGACAGTTAGTATGGGCAGCTTTGCGTATATTCCAGTTGGGGAGAGGCCCTTCACAGTGGATGTTTAGGCGTTGGCCAATCGGATGGTGAGATTGGATATTTGAGGGTCGAGTCGGGTGTTGGCTTATGTTGTTTCTCGGTCCTGCTTGTATGATTGCATCAGAGAGCATCAATATGATGATCCACATTTGCTTGTCCTTAAGGATAGAGTTCAGCACGATGATGCCAGGGATGTGACTATTGACAGTGATGGTGTGTTGAGGATGCAGAGCCGTATTTACGTGCCCAATGTAGATAGACTTCGAGAGTCGATACTAGAAAAGACTCACAGCTCGCGGTTCATTCGGCCTCGTGTGTCACCTTGGGGTGCGTCAGTTCTGATTGTTAAGAAGAAGGATGGCACAATGAGAATGTGCATTAATTGTATGCAATTGAATAGGGTAACAATTAAGAACAAGTATCCTTTGCCTCATATTTATGATTTATTCGACCAACTTCAGAGAGAGAGGGTGTTCTCCAAGATTGATCTCCGTTTGGGCTATTACCAGTTGAAGATCAGGGATTTAGATATTCTTAAGATTGCTTTTAGGACTAGATATGGTCACTATGAGTTTTTTGTCAGGTCTTTCGGGCTGACCAATGCCCTAGCAATGTTCATGCATTTGATGAACCGTGTTCCGGCTTTATCTTGATTCATTTGTTATAGTCAGTAGGAGCATGCCGAGCATTTGATGCTTGTGTTGCAGCGATTGAGAGATGAGAAGCTTTATGCAAAGTTCTCCAAGTGTGAGTATTGGCTCAGCTCAGTGGCATTCTTGTGATATTTGGTGTCTAGCAAGGGGATTTAGGTTGATCCAAATAAGATAGAGGTAGTGCAGAGTTGGCCTAGACTATCCTCAGCTATAGAGATTTGTAGTTTTCTTGGATTGGCAGGCTATTATCGCAGCTTTTTTAGGGATTCTCATCTATCGCATTGCCCTTGACCAAGTTGAATCAGAAGAGTTCTCCATTTGTATGGTCGAACGAGTGTGAGGAGAGCTTTCAGCTCAAGAGGGCTTTGACTACAACTCCAGTATTTCTTTTGCCATCAGCTTCAGGTTCATATACCGTGTATTGTGATGCTTTGAGAGTTGGGATTGGTTGTGTATTGGTGCAGGAGGGTAGAGTTATTGCATATGCTTCTTGTCAGTTGAAGCCCCCTGAGAAGAGCTACCCCGTTTATGATTTGGAGTTGGCTGCTATTGTCCATGCATTGAAGATTTGGATGCATTATTTGTATGGCGTATCTTGTGAGGTATTCATTGATCATCGCAGTCTTTAGTATTTGTTCAAGCAAAAGAATCTTAATTTGATGCAGCAGAGATGGTTGGAGTTGCTTAAGGATTATGATATCACCATACTGTATTATCCGAAAAAGGCTAATGTAATGGCCGATGCTTTGAGCAAAAAGGCAGTAAGTATGGGGAGTTCGACATATATGGGTATTGATAATAGGTGAATTTGACTATATTTATGCCCTAAATAATCACACTTTATTATTGTTTTGATATTGTTTATGATGACAAAATGCTTTTATTAGTTTTTTTAGTGTGTTATAGGTACACATGAGCTAATGAAGACTAAAGGAGCAGTTTTGGAGTCATAAGATGGTGAAAAGGCCAAGTGTGGAACAAGTTAGGAGTTTGTGCTGAAAGATAACTTGAAGAATCCGCAACATTGTTCTACCGCGGTCCAATCGCGATCGCGGTATAAGAGGTCTGCAGAACTTTTGAAGAATCAGAAAGCTTGTTCCACCGCGGTTGGACCGCGACCGCAGTCGGACCACGGTGGAAGCCGAAATTTTGAAGGTTAAAATTGTCAAGATGAAAATTATGTAACCTAAACCATATATTTAATATTAGGATGCACCCAAGAGAGGCAAGTATTGTATTATTGACTACTTTTGCAAGAAAACTAGTAAGAGAGAACTCTCTCAACATCTTTCTTTCTTTTACATTGAATCTTTGATTATGAATTCAATTATCTATCTTGTTTCTTTGATTATGAGTAGCTAAATCTTTATCTAAGGTTTTGATGGAACCTATTGAGTGATGAACTTCTGGGTTATGTGATTACAAATTGTTAGCTAGATTTCTATTTGTTCAACTTCATTCTTGTTGTAGTTAATTGATAGGATCCTCAATTAGCTGTGCCTATTTAGTGTGCATAACTTGGAAAAGAGTGCATATTTAGGTAATTATTGAACAACACCACACCTAGATTATTGGAGGAATCTATAATTGTAGGCGTAAAGGTGGGGTTAGGAATAACGAAACCTTGGGTGCAATCTAAAGTGAACCGTTCAAATTAAAGCTAGCTAGTGTAGCTCGAAATAGTGCAATAGTAAATTATTATAGTTGCTCGGGAGAGAATTACGGTAAAAATAGCGTTCATGATTGATAGAATAATATTGATAATTTGTATGAGCATAAACAGAAGGGATTCCATCAATAGGGGAAATCAATACCTTAGTCTTTCTCTTCATTCTTTACAATATTCAATTCTTTCTTTCAAGTCTTTAGTTTCTTGCAAAAGTTAGTTAGTAGAAGACATTCCACAAAAATATATTCAAAAGTTTGGGAAGCTGATTCAAGAGTATTCTTGGGTTGTGGAAGTTACAATTGGTAGGTTAATGCTCTGTGGGATTGACTCTGGACTTAATTGATCGGATTATATTCACTACGACCGTTGTTTGGGCGTGAATCAATTTTTGGTGTTGTTTCCGGGGAATTAACGGAATTATCAATTGCCGTTGACAAAACTACAAGATTCTTGTGTAGTCAGGTTCTTTCTACACACTTTACATTGAAATTTCTTATGGTTGTTGAATTGGGTACTCAGGTGCATGCCTAGGAAATCTGCAAGGACTCGAGAACTAATTGAAGGACTTTCAAACCTAAAGAAAACTTTCCTGGCACAGAACAGGGCAATCAAACAACTTCAGCAATCTCAGTAACCAATTAAACTAGATTTCGACATGGGAGACGTGAACGAACCAAATAAACAAGCCGGGTTGAACGTGCCGGAGGCAATAGGAGGTGCATGAAGGTGCTTTGTTTGACTGGGCACAACAAACTACTGATAATTTGGCAACTGCCATTATTGTGCCAACCATTCAAGCTGAGTCATTCCAGATTAATAATAACATGCTACACTTGTTGCAAAACAAGGGACTATTTTTTAGGACTCAGGTTCAAGATCCACATCAGCACCTGAAGAACTTTCTTTCTATGTGCAAGATGTAGACAACCAAACGTGACACCGAAAGCCATCCGATTATTGCTATTTCCATTCTCAGTCATAGGAGCTGCGCAGGTATGGCTAAACTCACTCCCCATAAACTCTATTGCAACATGGGATGAGTTAGTCAAGCAATTCCACAACAAGTTTCATCCACCTAACAAGACAACTCAACAAATTGATGAGATTGTGAGCTTCAAGCAGAAACCAGTGGAGACATTACATGAAACTTGGGGCAGATTCAAAGGTATACTTGTTATGTGTCCTCACCATGGGATTCCTGAGCAGATGTTGGGTCAAAGGTTCTACATGGTGCTTTCAGACAGCATGAAGAATATAGTAGATGCCTCAGCAGGTGGGGCTTTTCCGAGCAAGACCTGGAGAGAAGGCCAGAATTTGCTTGACAAGATGGCTTAGAACTCCGGGTAGACGACCAGGAAGGCTCCTATCACTCCAGTGGTACACTCTGTACCTCTGAATCCTTCCAACACTATGGAGGAGAACATGGCAACTTTATTGACACAAATGAGCATCCTGACGAAGAAGGTGGAAGAATCTGGGGTCAAGCAGCAGGTTCACATTGTAGATACTACCAATGGTGGTTTATGCACATCTTGTATTAGCCAACCCATAGGTAATCCATGGGCTGCAGACCAAGAACATCATCACCAGCATGAACGGTTTGAAAACCGTTCCAATAGACTGGAAAATCGTTACCATAGAGATTTGGGAACGGTTTACAAACCGTCACTTCAACCGCCGTCCCCATAGATCTGTTGGAACGGTTCGTGTAACGGTTTTCATAGCCGTGACAATAGATATATCTATGGCAACGGTTTTGCCTTACTCTATTGGAACGGTTATTTTTTCAATTGTTACGGTTTTAAACCGTTACTATATCGTTTATACAACGGTTTTTAACCGTTGCCATATTATCTAAAGAAACACATATGTAAGCTATTGCTACGGTTATGTTGGATATAGCAACGGTTTGTCTAAGCTATCGTAACGGTTAAATATGCATTTTGGAACGGTTTGTATATCATTTTGGAACAGTTTATGGGACCTATGGCAACGGTTTACATTGCCTACTGGAACGCCATTTGTATCCTATCGCAACGGTTCCGGTAGGCTATTGTATCAATTCAATTAATAGCCAAAAAATAGCACCTATTATAAATAAATATTTACACATAATAACACTAAAATTTAAATACATGATAAAACGAAACTATTAATAATACAAAATTATCCATCAAACAAATAATATCCATAAAACAAATTAATGTTCTTCATGAGTGCATAAGTTTAGTACATTTCAAGAGTGTAAATAAGTTTCAAAAAATGTTGGTATCAAAAGATTCCTAGAACATTCATCGATAACAATTCAAAATTCATCTCAAGTAAGGTCTAGTTCTTCATCGTCTTCATCATCCATTTCTTGATCTACTCCACCTACAAAAGAGGATAAATAAAGTTATTATACTTAAAGAGAACCCGATCTAAGAATACTCAAGAATAAATATCAAGTTATGACCCTCCAAGTAAGGCCATCGATTGGCTAATTAAAGAAGCTAAAGCTGCAATTGATGCACTTGAAAATAATCCTTTTCAAGTTTTTTCTAAGAAGATTGACTCGACAAATAAAGCACCGAACCGGCGAACTATAAATGCTGAAAATGAAGAAGGTCAATTTGCTATTGAACATAGTCCAAAAGTTAGTCAAGAATATGTCGACAAGCAGTAGCATTAAGGACTAACAGAAAACTCAGCAATAATGTCAATAAGTCACTGATTAAGAAATCTTTGAAGGATTAGAGGCTATTGATGATGACAAGGCAGCAGGTGGTTACAATGCTCATTTCTTCAATATAACCTGGCCAATTATTGAGGAAGTTTGTGAAGTTGTAAAAGATTTTTTACCTTGGGGAGAATGTACAGGGCCATAAATTGATAAAACTATCACTGTGAAAGACTTGAGACCTATTACTTGTTGTACCCTGCTCTATAAGCTCATCTCTTAGGTGCAGTAAAATGCAGAAGATCATCTACAATTAGTGCAAACCAGGCTGGTTTCATAACTGGGAGAAGAATAGCTGATAATATTATCATTGCTCATGAATTGGTCAACTCTTATACAAGAAAGCATATCTATGATAAGTGTATGATCAAGATTGATTTATAAAAAGCCTATGATTCAGTGGAGTAGATCTTTTTTGGAACAGGTAATGGATACATTGGGCCTCCCTACAAAGTTAAAAAATGAAAACGACAAAGAAGTACTACTGCTTTAGTTCAAGGAGTAGTCACTGCAGATGAACAAGAAAGTAAGGGCAGTGGTTTGTACAATGAAAGCGCAAAATACGGATTCATGGAATGAGATGATTTCAGTTACCTTATGATTTTGCTGAAGAAAAAATTTCAAGAAACAATGCTGATGATCTGTCTCTTTTTTTTTCTCTCTCTCTCTTTTTAATCAAACTAAGAGATGGGGTTTTTGTTTACAGTCACTCACTCCCAAGCAAAAAATAGCAGAGCAAAGACTGGAAAACCAACTCTATCTATGTGTGTGTCTCACTCTCTCCTTTCACCCCTTGGGAATAGAGTACAAAAATGGAGTTTGAGGTTTGAACAACAAATAGCAGAAAGAACCAAAATTTCATCCATTCAAATTTCTAAACATGCTTAAAAATACAATAATGACAAATAATATCTGAGCAAAGTACAGTATTATCTTATCTAACCTTCAGCCCGTGATCGACAAGAACGTAACAGTGGCAACAGGAATGAGAGTGACATAAGTCAACCAAGTCTCCCTTGTGAATGTCATTAGGTAAACAAATACAGCAAAAGGGAGTGGTAGTACCAATAGCCTAATTTGCCGCCAACAAACAGAATATTTAAAAACCAAATGAAGCACGCAAAGACGAGAAGAGTCCAGCGATGCGCAACCAACAGCACAGCTTCAATTTAGGTCCAAAATCGACTCAATCGACCAGAAATTTTTGAAACAAAGCAGTAGAAATCAGACTAGCTTTTCAAATCTTCTCTTTTTGTGGCTGTTTTGTAACACTGGGCTTGGAGAAAAGCTTACTTTTAGCCAATAACATAGAAAAACTTGTGCAGTAACTACCTATAAGTAGTCCAGTAACTCCAGATTTTTAGCCAATTAACCACATGATGCAACTAGCTTAAGAGAATATAAAAAACCATAGTGTATGCAGCATGAAATGATGCAAAGGTATAGGCTGACCTTGATTGCTACCAGCAGATGGTCGATTGTTTAGTTGAACAGCAGCTTGTTGTGTAGAGGAAGCATCTACAGGTGAACGTGCACTGAGCCTTAACATGTCAGGATCAAGTTGCAAATCTGGGTTCAAACGCTGAAGAATCTGGGTTAGGCTAAGAATTGTTTTCTTAAATTATTTTCAAATCATTAAAATTATTTCCAGTTTCCCCTACTACGATAAAATTTAAGGGAAAAATTAAAACAAGTAGAATTGCCCTGTTACCTGAGGATGATATCACCAGCTACCTTGCACTTAGCTTTACTGCGAGAGACATAGAAGCAGAGGCCTAAAGCATCAAAGGAAAGAATAAAGTGGTAGGAGCAATATCAGGTACCTTTCTCGACAAAATGGCAACGAGCACTTACTTACATAGTTTCAAGCATATGGCGCAATGTTGAGTAATTGTTGCACTATTGCACACCTTCTTTGTGGTTAAAATAAAATTGGATAGATGCTTCCTACATCCAAGAAACATGAAATTAAGTGTAAATATATACAAGAACACAAGTATTGTCTAGATTTTGATGCTAACAGAAGAATTTGACGCTAACCTACATCCAAGGTTAATCTTCTTCTTAGCTTTCTTCTAAACAGCTCTTCACAAAGAAGAGCCTGTATGTAATGATAAATTATTAGTGCTCACCAAAATAAAAGGTAAAGAACAAAAAAGAACAGAATTTTGAATTTAAATAGTGAGGAATATGCAAGCAGAGAAGGCTTCTTTTTCATAAATGGCATAGTTTTGGGCCAAAACAGCATCTTTCAACGATCTTCACATGACTGAAATCAAACAGGGAGGTGAGAAAGGCTTGTTATTAACTAAATCAAGTTGAGCAGGTGAATGGCCGGGTATGAAAATGAGATTTATTGTAATGAGAATGTTAACAATTCAATACAATAAAAGTACATGAGACAAATTCTACCCATATACTCAAAATATCATAGAGAAAATCAGTCACAAAGAATAAAATACTTACTCAGCAATTTGCCTCAAAGCCATAAATGAAAAGATATTCTAGATTCAACTTGAGTACACCAGTCTCTACCCAACCTCTGTTATATAAATTACATGAATTGACAACTTTTATTCACCTATATTCAGTGACTTTGAGAAGAACATCAAAAAGACGAATCCTTTTGTTTGAACTTTTCCATTAGTCAGAGGAACGAACAAAGGAAAATCTGCGAGCTATTATGGATCCAAGCCCAAAAAATTTGGAATACATGAACTATCAATTGATGAGGAACGTAGTACATAAATCTGCGACTAAAATATTGCCAATCGTGCTGAAAAACTAATTTAATAGAAACCACATGTCAGTCACTTCCACACAAAATAATGTGCTCTCTTCTAATCATTCGGACATGATTTTCATAACTCGAAGCAATGACTTTAAATGAAGATTTTGAAATGGGAATCGAACACCAGCAAATAATTTAAATGTGCATGACCAATGGTGAGACTTACCTAGTGCATTAAAATATGAGAAATAGTTGTATCTTGAGTTGAGCTTCTAACAATTTCACTGAGCTTATTCATCTATGTACTACTTGTTCAACCATGGAGAAGCAAACCTTAGAATGAAAATCCAATAGATACAAAATTATATGATTTGAGATTATAACTTCGCCCCAATAAAATTTGCTATATATCCTTTCAGATGTTATTGGAAGCATTAGTATCTAAAAGATAAAACGGAGAAGCAATTGGAACCTACAAGAAGTTTTGAGATTGACGTCAATCCTTGTGAGAATTTTCTCTATTCTCTTCTTGGCAGATTTACCCATCCAATTCCACATCGTGAGTAGTGAATCATCCTCTATATCTGGTTCTTTGGACAAAGGACCTGCAGATGACAGAAACTACAACGATTGTAGTTCTTGACTTGAACCATTTACACAACTTATTAGATTCATCTACTTATAAATGAAAGATAAAGTACCTTATGAATTTTAAGAGGATAGTTGAATTATAGAGTAATTAATGTCATCAGGGACAACCAAATCGGCAAATGACCGCCACCATCCCATACTTTGTCAACAACAGGAATTACACTTTTTTTGTTCACCATTTGCTATAGCTCAGAGTATCAAGAGCCTAGATACGATAAAAAAGAACAAGTGTCTCAATTTCATGATGCGAGCAGACAAAGCAAACACAATCTCTAGATTTAAGATTGAATTAATCATCGGATTATGAACTTACAAAGCTGATTGTAACTACTTTCTAGGGGCTTTTTTCACCGCTTCACTTTTTTTCTTGCTTCATGTGTCTGCATCACATATGAAGGTAGATGTGGCTGTCCACCCCGATCACAATTGAAGATAGACAAAGAGGATACCGATAAATATACGTAAGTAAAAGAAACAGACTATGGGAAATAGAAAACTAAAGAGATAAATGTATAATATTACTGTATCAACCTTTTGAGCACCCACCTTGTCCAGAAGATATCAAAGCTTTCAAACTAGTGATCCAGAACTCTGCCGTGACCTTATCCTTACAAATCAGATCAAGGGATCTTTTTCTGTCCGAAGATATAGTCAAAAAACAGCAGTTCTTTGCCCGGGAATGATTCTAGACACCGAAGCTAACTTTAAGCTCTTTTCACCACTGCTATAGATCCAAACTAGAGATGATTCATCATTAGAAATTCTAAATGGATAGAACTTGGGCTTCCCTTTGCGGCCATATTTCAACATTTGAGCTTCTTTCTTTAAAGCAATTAAGGCATGGTCAATATCACGGTGGGCATCACCATAGCTAACAAGATCTACCATTCCATGTGAAAGAGCAACCAATTTTACACCACCACCGCCACCTTCCTCCGCTCATCATCTACTCCAACAACCACCGCCCTCCTTCGTCCGTACACTACCATCCACACTTCAAAATTCTTTCAAAACACTCTCCAACCTTAAAGCCTTTAAAACATCAAACCCTAGGGATTAAATCCTTACATATCTGAACAACTTCACCGCTTGCCGCTTTTTACTGGTGAAGTCTTCAAGTCAAACAAAAGTCGTCTAAGTCAAACAATAATCGTCGTTGTTTTGTATTTTTCAACAAATCTTCCTGCCATTTTCCAGTGGCCTAAGAAATGTGGCGCCGCTAGTGGGGTGGTTACCGGCGCTGGCAGTGTGAAAATTTTGACAAGGCGCAAGACGAATTTTATGTGTGCGCGTGTGAGAGAGAGATAGATTGGATACTGAGGAGCTACATTTGTGATATCGGGTGTATCGATATTGGGGAGCTAATTTTTAATTATTGTTAAAAAATTTAAAAATAAAAATATGATGCCACTAATTAGCTTGGCGGGACACTAAAAATTTCAGCGAAAAAATGAGGGAATTGAATACCCGTTCCCATAGCAATTTTTTCCAAAACTGTTGCTATATACATGTCTATTGGGACGGTTAACAAAACCGTTGCGACACAAAACTCTATGGCAACGGTTTTTGTTACATTTGTAACGGTTTGATGTCTAAAGTGTGCTGGTATCTCCCAAATTCTATTGTAACGGTTTGAACTGTTACTATATCACCTCTATAGGCAACGGTTTGTAAACTGTTAGCCAACCCATAGGTAATCCATGGTCTGCAGACCAAGAACATCATCACCAGCATGAAGATATGAACTAGGTAGCAAATTATGGAGGGCAACGACAGTGTAACCAGAGTTGGGGTCAGTAGGCTCCACAATAGTACAGGACTCCTCAACTACAGTATAATGCAGAAGGTATGTGGACACCAAACAACATGACTCCATATCCTAGACCTCAGAATTTCAACACCCAACAGCAGGGGTATCATCCACCTCGACCACAGCATGGGGGTAGACATGACGATGGGTTCGGAAGGTTGGAAGCTATGATGCTGCAGGTAACTGGGTCACATGCCAAAACCAACGAGAGGATAGATGCACACGACGCAACTATCAAGAATATGGAAGTACAGATGTGTCAGATTGCTATGTCACTTAACAATCGTCCTCAAGAGACATTGCCTGCAGATACACATAACCAAACCCAAAGGATCAAATCCCAAAGCAGCTGATGGCAGTTAATCTTGAGAAGTGAAAGAGATCTTGATGCTGAGCAGGAAAGAGATAGAGGCAATTTGCAGGCCGAGACACTCACTCGAGTACCCATTGAACTGGATGAGTCCACTGAGTTGACAGAGGTTACAGTCTAGCCAGTAGCTGAAAGTAATGATGTGCAACAGGGAACACAAAAGGTAGCTGAACCGGTAGAACAGCCGGTTGTGGAACATGTGCTAGAGAAGGAAAAGTCCCAAGTCATTGGGAAGAAGAGGCCTCCACCACCATTCCCCCAAAGGTTGGCCAAACACCTAAAAGAAGAGCAATACAAAAAGCTCTTTGAGATGCTCAAGCAAATCCAGGTAAACATTCCCTTAGTTGAAGCTTTAAAAGAAATGCCTGGGTATGCTAAGATGATGAAAGATTTGATATTGCGAAAATTTGATTTCCAAGACTTGGCAACCGTAACACTTACCCATGCTTGTAGTGCAGTGGTCTCTAGACCCATAGCTGAGAATTTATCTGACCCAGGTAGCTTCACTATTCCATGCACTAAGGAAACTTTGCCTTTGCTAAGGCATTGTGTGGTTTGGGGGCAAGCATAAATCTTATGCCCTTGGTGATCTATAAGAGGCTGAGGCATCGGGAGAGCCAGGCCTACTTCTATGTTATTACAACTTGTTGACAGGACGGTAAAGCGTCCATTCGGGATATTAGATGATGTGCTTATACAGGTAGTGAAGTTTGTGTTTCCCGCCGATTTTGTGATTCTAGACTGCAAGGTGGACGAGGAAATTCCTATAATCTTGGGAAGACCATTCCTAGCCACAGGGAGAGCACTGATTGATTGTGAGACCGGGGAACTCAAGATGAGGTTGAATGATGAGGAGATCATATTCAATGTACAAAAATCCATGAGGCGACCTAGTGAGTTCGCAAATTGCTCTCTCATTGATGCAGTAGATGTGAGAGTGGAGAAAGATGATGCAGAATTGACAGCTGATGATCCACTTCAGGCATGCCTGATGAACTTAGAAGAGGTAAACGGTGAAAGCCTGGTAGAGTGGGTGCTATCTCTGGAAGGTAAGGGGTTTTGGGATAGAGATTTGGAGTTTGAAACTCTACACTTAGAAAAGGGAGAGACCCTTCCAGCAAAACCATCCATTGAAGATCCACCAAAGCTGGAGCTTAAGCCACTACCAGCTCATCTCAGGCATGAATTTCTAGGCCCTAACTCCACTTTACCTGTTATTATCTCATTTGGTTTGCTAGATGTGCAGGATCAAAAGCTTATACAGGTACATAAAGAATGCAAAACGGCCATTGGGTGGACCATGGCAGACATAAAGGGGATCAGCCCCGCATACTGCATGCACAAGATTCTCCTAGAAGAGGGGCACAAACCTTCCAGGGAACACCAAAGAAGGCTGAACCCAAACATGAAGGAAGTGGTGAAGAAAGAAGTAATAAAGTGGCTAGACGCGGGAATTATTTTCCCAATCTCTGATAGTAGCTGGGTTAGCCCAGTTCAATGTGTGCCAAAGAAAGGTGGCATGATGGTGGTGAAAAACTAGAACAACTAATTGATCTCAACAAGAACCGTCACCGGGGTGAGAATATGCATGGACTATAGGAAGCCGAATCTAGCCACCCGCAAGGACCACTTCCCACTTCCCTTCATTGATTAGATGCTTGACAGGTTGGCAGGGAGGTCACATTTCTGCTTTCTGGATGGATACTCGGGGTACAATCAAATCTCCATAGCCCTCAAGGATAGAGAGAAGACCTCCTTCACATGCCCATATGCCATTTTTCCTTCAGGAGGATGTTGTTCTGACTATGCAATGCACCTGCCACATTCCAAAGGTGCATGATGGCCATATTCACTGACATGGTGGAAGATATCATGGAGGTGTTCATGGATGATTTCACAGTGGTAGGGAATTCGTTCGATAAATGCCTTGTCAATCTGACAAGAGTGCTGAAACGGTGTATGGAGACAAACTTGGTGCTAAACTGGGAGAAGTGCCATTTCATGGTACAAGAAGGTATAGTCTTGGGGCACCGGGTTTCGAGCAAGGGTATTGAGGTAGACCGAGCCAAAGTTGATGTCATTGCAAAGTTGCCTCCACCAACGTCCGTCAAGGCCATTAGAAGCTTTCTTGGACATGCCGGTTTTTACCGGAGGTTCATTAAAGACTTCTCCAAAATCTCAAACCCTCTTTGTAAGTTACTTGAAAAAGATCACCCCTTTTTATTTTCCGATGATTGCAGGATTGCATTTGAGGAGCTGAAGAATAGGTTGGTCATAGCACCCATCATCATTGCCCCCAACTGGGAGAAACTGTTTGAGCTGATGTGCGATACAAGTGATTATGCAGTGGGGGTAGTGCTTGGCTAAAGGAAAGACAAGATGATGCATCCAATCTACAATTCTAGTAGAACATCGAGTGGAGCATAGCTGAACTACACAGTGACGGAAAAGGAGATACTGGCGGTAGTATTCGCGTTTGACAAACTCAGATCCTATCTCATAAGATCCAAGGTAATAGTATACACTGACCATGCAGCACAAATGTACTTAATTGACAAGAAGGAGTCTAAGCCGCGCCTAATTCGTTGGGTTCTGCTTCTCCAAGAGTTCGACCTTGAAATTCGTGATAGAAAGGGCACCAAAAATCAAGCCGCTGATCATTTGTCACAACTTGAATGAGCTGAAATTGTCAAAGAGAGTGTGGAAATTCTGGAAACCTTTCCTGACGAGCAGCTGCTCACCACCACTCTCCTTGAAGCGCCATGGTATGCAGATTATGCAAATTACCTGGCCAGCGGTATTGTTCCTCATGACCTATCATCGGTTCAGAGGAAAAGATTTTTTCGTGAAAGCCAGCTTTATTATTGGGATGAGCCTATCTATTTAGGATAGGCCTTGATAACATGATCCGTAGATGCGTCCCCGAGATCAAACAATCTTCTATTTTGGAGGCGTGTCATGCTTCAGCATATGGTGGCCATTTCGGAAGAGTTCGAACAGCAACCAAGATACTTAAGGCTGGATTCTACTGGCCAACAGTATTTAAAGATGCACACTTGTGGGTGAAAGGGTGTAATGAATGTCAACGCACCGGGAATATCTCCCGGCGTCACGAGATGCCTATAAACCCAATCCAACATGTGGAAGTATTTGACGTCTGGGGATAGATTTCATGGGTCCCTTTGTCAGCTCCTATGGAAATAAGTACATTCTTATTGATGTAGACTATGTGTCCAAATGGGTGGAAGCGGTAGCATTACCCATCAACGATGCTAAGGTGGTGGTGGGATTTCTGAAGAAGAACATTTTCACTCATTTTGGGACGCCAAGGGCAATCATTAGCGATGGGGGCACTCATTTTTGCGATCGGGCATTCGAGAAATTGTTGGCCAAATATGATGTGAAGCACCGGGTGGCTACTCCATATCACCCGCAGACCAATGGGCAAGTTGAAGTCTCCAACAAGGAGATAAAGAGTGCATTGAGAAAGAAAGTGAACGCCACGAGGACCGACTAGTCCAGGAAGCTCGATGATGCATTATAGGGCATGCAGGATAGCTTTTAAGACACCAATCGGCAAGTCACCATACAAATTGGTGTTTAGGAAAGCTTGTCATCTACCTGTTGAACTAAAAAACAAAGCATGGTGGGCACTCAAGCAATTAATTCTCAACTGGGATGAAGCGGGTAAATCAAGAGTCACCGGGTTACATGAGATAGAAGAATTCCGGTATCTCGCTTTCGAAAGCACAAGATTATACAAAGAGAGGATGAAGCAGCTACATGACCAGAATATCATAGAGCGCAACTTCAAAACCGTGGACAAGGTACTTCTATATAACTCAAGGTTACGGTTGTTCCCGGGCAAACTGAAATCAAGATGGTCTGGCCCATTCCGGGTGATAGAAGCATTACAGTCTGGCACTATGGAAATACAAACTATAGATGGCTCTCACACTTTCAGAGTCAATGGACATCGGTTGAAACTATATGTTGGCATGGATGACGTCAATGAGAAGGTGGAATTACGGTTAGATGAACCTCAAAGGTCTAGCGAGCCTTGAAATGCGCTAAGTTGAGTCGTGCCGCGATGTTAAATCAGGCGCTACGTGGGAGGCAACCCACGAAATTGTTGTAAGTGTAAAGCGGTTCCACCGCGATCGCGGTGAAACCGTGGTAAGAAGCCCCCTTTGAACCTCAGCCACCGCGGTTGGACCGCGATCGCAGTCAAATCGCGATGGGAGACCCTCTCTAATATTCACTACTCGCGGTTCCACCGCGACCGCGGTGGACCGCGATGCAGCCCAGGTAGGTTAGCGAAAAGAATAATTTTATTTTATTTTATTTAATCCCCCCCTTTCTTTTAATAACTCTAACCTAAAACCCTCCCCATTTCTTCTCCACCTACACCAGCCGCCCCTCTATTCCCGTTCTCTCTTTAAAAACAATTTTCTCCTCCTTCTCTCTACTTCTTCTTCCCTAATTCATCTCTTTCTCCCTCCACCACGTCCCCAACTTCATCAATCACTTCTTCCCCTTCATCCCTTCTATCTACAAGTAAGAATCCCTTTTACTTTTTATTTTTTCTTTCTTTTTCTCTTTAATGTTTTTGTAGTTTAATTAGTTTAGTAGACTTTAACTATAGTAATTACCTAAACCCATTCTAGGCTTAGTGTAAAATATGCTTATATACCCTATTAATTTAGTATTAATGTTGTATAATTAATTTTTGGAATTTTGGTATTAATTGAATTTATTGGGTCTCCATTATGTTGAATTGAGATATATATGGTGGTTTGGAGACCCAATTTGGTGGTTGAATTAATTGGTATTGTTTTGGGCCATGGTTTGGCCAAATATGTTGTAGTATATGATTGTTGTATTTTTAGGGGAGATAATGCTTAGGTTTTGGTTGATTGTTGTTGTATATAATTGGAGATGGTGTATGTATATGTGGGTGATGTTGGAATGCCAAAAGGAGTAAGTGTGGGGTGCACTAGGTAGACTTGGTGAAATTGTTGGAAAAATATGGTCAAAAGTAGGGGTATGGTAGGTTAGCACTAAAGGAAGTACCTTTGTAGTCCACGGATGGTGAAGTCTGAGTAACTAACCGATCTACTAACGTAATGAAAATTTTTGGTTGCTTCTTTTGTGAAGGATTATGGACCCCAAAAGATCCAGGAATGTGGCAAGCTCATCTAGGCAGCCGACCTATGACGAGTCTCGATTTGTGTGTGAGGAAGCTGAAGCTGACTTTCATGACAAGGCTACTAAAGCTTGGCTACAGGAGATCGCAATTGACAGGATGGCTCTTCGGGCTGAAAAGCCCGACATGTACAAGGAGATCAGACGTAGAGAGATGGAATTCCTGTTTGATGAACCTACCCTCGTCAACAAGATGCTCGTAAGGGATTTCTACATGAACGCAACCTACAACATGGCCAGGACTATCTTTTCAGAGGTAAGTATGTTTGGGCCAAAGAGCCTACTGTTAGGGAGGCTCTAAGACTGCCCCTCTTTTTCTAGTGACATGGACTTCTACCACAATAGGCCCGGTGTCACTTGGGACACCATGATTTAGGCCTTGTGTGGCAATGGTCGTCCTATCTGGATAAAAGACCAAATTTCTCTGAATTCTAACAGCTTCACTCATATTGCCAAGTGCTGGTTTACGGTTGTAAGTAACCATTTTCTACCCGCCAGCAAAACAACAGAATGCTAACTTTAATCGGGCATTGCTGATATGGTTCTTTATCACCCAGCGGGACGTTGATGTTTCCCGCTTGATAGCTGATGAGATGGTGCTGAGCGGACCCCTCAAATCCAAGGGATTTTACTTCCCGTCTCTAGTCACTTCTTTGTGCCTCGGCCACCGGACTCCCATATTACCTACGGATGGTGAGCTTCCTCAAAAAGCTCCGTTCAAGGCTTCTTTTATCCGGGTGGGTAGATGGCACCGACCGTATTTGTATAGATGATGAGGATGACGTTGTGCCGGTTGTCTAGTCCCGGAGATCCACTGACTCCGCCGGACCTTCTAGGCACGCTCATTATGGAGCTGGCCTATTTAGGTCCCAATCCACTAGACCTATGCTTAGGTCTTTGGAGGAGGAGGTTGCGGATCTACGCACCTCAATGGACGGCCTACACACGCGCATGGACGCGATGTCTCAAAGGCAAGCTAGGACTGAGAACCGTTTCATGGCATGGTTCCGATCTCTGGGTCGCTCTTGCAATGTCGACCCCACCACCGTCTACGACTCTGAGTGAGGCCTAGGTAAGTTTTCTCACCCTTCCGTGCTATACATTGATTATTATGCCATGAGGACATGTCATGATCTTAAGTGTTGGGTGGGAGACTTATCTTGTATTATATGTTGTACATAGTAGTTGTAGTTGTAAATTATATTAGTTGGTTTGGCCCGATGATGGACACTTGACGACGGGTTTCTTAAGGGTCTAAGTCGGAATAAAAACACAAAAAAATCAAAAATTTGAAAAATCCAAAAATATGAGTAGAGGACTCTTCCTGATGACGGACTATTTGGACAAGTACTCTTGAGGGAAGTAGTCCATGTAGGAATTTTTCTTTCTTTTCTTTTCTTTTTATAGGTAGTGTATCACCTCCCCCTTGGTTTTTCTTTTGACCACGGTTCTTTTCCAAGGGGTTTTATTGAACCGGGTTAGGTAGATTTTTCTTTTTTAAGATTAGAGGGTAAAGGTTAACTTGTAACCCCAAGTATGCACATTAGCAAAACTAAAATGAACTTGAGAGTGTATGATCTAAGGTTGATTGTAGATTCTAGGGTATGCCTTAAATTGCACAATACAACTTGCTTGAACGTTGATAGGACTCTATAGATGAACCTAATTCTAAATGAGTTGCATGCTAAGTGTGTTTGAGTTTTTACCCGCATTATATGTTTTACATGATACCTAGAACTTGCCATGTGTGTGCGCAAAGCGAAATAGAAGTTGTTTAGTTATAGAGATGATAGAGGCCTTTCTTTGTGTAACCCCATAAATCAATAAACTGTGAATTCACCTGTAAATAATATGCTAGTTAACCCCTTTGAGCCTTAAGCCTATTCTTTGATAACCCTTGAATGTTCATAAAATTATTTTGTTCTACTTTACCTCCTAGAAGCACTTGTATTGTAACGAATATGCAAAAGTCTAAGTGTGGGGTGAAGGGAAATTGAAAAAGGAAAAATCAAGAATGAATGGTAGAAAATAGTGAACTGGCCAAAATAAAGTAAATGTGTTGCAAAGCAATGAGAAAAAAAATGTGTATATATGTAAATAAGAAATCCAGTTACACCAACAGAAAAATAGGGAGTAAAAGTGAATAAAAGGCGAAGGAATGTTTAGGGGAAGCATAATGAAAAAATCCTAAAGGGAAGTTGTGAAAAAGAAAGAAAGTGCTTAGGGAGGTTAGCCACTATAACCAAAAGTATCCTACCCGTACCATAGCCTACATTACAACCCTTAGAGTTAGCTTCCATAGTCCACGCCTCGAAGATTTGGAGGCACACCAAGGGCAAGCCTATGGTGTATCTATATGCATATGAATGCTCTTTGTTGAGAGTGAGTGAAAATTTTCTATATCTATAAGTTCCATGTTCTAAATTGCTTATGTGTGGGAACTTCTCTCAATAATTTGTGTGAGGGCATGTAACTCAGGAAGAAAAAGGTAAGTTTACAAATTTGTGATAATAATTAGAGTAAGCAATAATGTGCTGGCATTTGAGTTTACAGTGGGGTAAGGATTGTGCATGTCTTAGGTTAATCATGAAAGATAGATTTTGTGACATATTTTTGGGGGAGACATTAATAAAATTGGCCTAAAGTGTGATTAAGGTTGCTCGAGGACGAGCAAAGGTTTAAGTGCGGGGTATTGATAATAGGTGAATTTGACTATATTTATGCCCTAAATAATCACACTTTATTGTTGTTTTGATATTGTTTAGGATGACAAAATGCTTTTATTAGTGTTTTTAGTGTGTCATAGGTACACATGAGCTAATGAAGACTAAAGAAACAGTTTTGGAGTCATAAGATAGTGAAAAGGCCAAGTGTGGAACAAGTTGGAAGTTTGTGCTGAAAAATTACATGAAGAATCCGTAGCACTGTTCTACCGTGGTCCAACCGCGTGCTAAAAAATTACTTGAAGAATCCGCAGCACTGTTCTACCGCGGTCCAACCGTGACCGCGATTGGACCGCGACCGTGGTCGGACCGCGGTGGAAGCCAAAATTTTGAAGGCTAAAATTATCAAAACATGCATTATGTAACCTAAACCCTATATTTAATATTAGGATTCGCCCAAGAGAGGCAAGTATTGTATTATTGACTATTTTTGCAAGTAAACTAGTAAGAGAGAACTCTCTCAACATCTTTCTTTCTTTTACATTGAATCTTTGATTATGAATTCAATTATCTATCTTGTTTCTTTGATTATGAGTAGCTAAATCTTTATCTAAGATTTTGATGGAACCTATTGAGTGATGAACTTCTAGGTTATGTGATTACAAATTGTTAGCTAGATTTCTATTTGTTCAACTTTGTTCTTGTTGTAGTTAATTGGTAGGATCCTCAATTAGTTGTGCCTATTTAGTGTGCATAACTTGGAAAAGAGTGCATATTTAGGTAATTGTTGAACAACACCACACCTAGGTTATTGGAGGAATCTATAACTTTAGGCGTAAAGGTAGGATTAGGAATAACGAAGCCTTGGGTGCAATCTAAAGTGAACTATTCAAATTAAAGCTAGCTAGGGTAGCTCGAGAGAGTGCACTAGTAAATTATTGTAGTTGCTCGGGAGAGAATTACGGTAAAAATAGCGTTCATGATTGATAGAATAATATTGACAATTTGTATGAGCATAAACAGAAGGGATTCCATCAATAGGGGAAATCAATACCTTAGTTTTTCTCTTTATTCTTTACACAACATTCAATTCTTTATTTCAAGTCTTTAGTTTCTTGCAAAAGTTAGTTAGTAGAAATCATCCACAATTATATTCAAAAAGTTTGGAAAGCTGATTCAGAAGTGTTATTGTGTTTTAGAAGTTGCAATTGATAGGTTAGTTCTCTGTGGGATCGACTCTGGACTTAATAGACCGGATTATATTGAAAGCGACCGTTGTTTGGGCGTGAATCATCTAGTATGCCAGAAGGACAAGTCAAGCCGTTTGATGCAGGCGAGACTCTTGGAACCTCTAGCTGTCCCAAAGAGACCTTGGGAGAGTGTTCCTCTGGATTTGATTGCATTAGAGAGTGCCAGTATGATAATTCGTATTTGCTTGTCCTTAAGGGCAAAGTTTGGCATAATGATGCCAAAGATATAACCATTGGTAATAATGGGGTGTTAAGGATGTAGGGTCGGATTTGCATGCCAAATATGGATGGTCTTTAGGGATTTGATATTGGAGGAGGCCCATAGCTCACAGTATTCTATTCATCTGGGTGCTGCAAAGATGTTTCACGATCTTAGATATCATTATTTGGTGGCGGAGAATGAAGAAAGATATTATGGGGTTTGTAGCTTGGTGTCTAAATTTTTAGGAGGTGAAATTTGAGCATCATAGATCGGGTGGCCTGCACCAGCAGATGGTTATTCCCGAGTGGAACTGGGAGAGGATCACTAGGGATTTTGTTACTAGACTACCATAGACTTTGAAGAAGTTCGATGCTATTTCGGTGATTGTGGATAGTCTAACCAAGTCTGTGCGCTTCATTCCTATTTATACTACTTATTTTGTAGAGCGGCTGGTAGAGATATATATTCGGGAGATTGTTCGCCTGCATGGTGTCCCAGTTTCTATCATATCATATCAGGGCACTCAGTTTACATCCCAGTTTTGGCAGTCTGTTCAGCAAAAGTTGGGTACTCAGGTGTAGTTGAGTACAACCCTTCACCCTCAGACATAAAGGCAGTCTATCACACCTTTTAGATATTGGAGGATATGCTACGCGCCTATGTTATAGATTTCAGAGAGTCTTCGGATCGATTTCTACCACTTGCAGAGTTTGCCTATAAAAATAGCTACCAGCCGAGTATTTCGATGGCTCCATATGAGGCCTTGTATGAGACACAATGTAGATCTCTAGTTGGTTCGTTTGAGCTCGGTGAGGCTAGGCTATAGGGGATAGATCTAGTTTAGGAGGCTTTAGATAAAGTGAAGGTAACTCAGGAGAGACTTCGAACATCGCCGATGAGCTATGCAGACCGGAAGGTTCTAGATGTATCCTACATAGTTGGTGAGAAGGTTCTATTGAAGGTTTCACCCATGAAGGGTGTTATGAATTTCGGAAAGAAGGGGAAGTTGAGTCTGCGGTTCATGTTCCTTTTAAGGTACTTCGGAGGATTGGGGAGGTGGCTTGTGAGCTTGCCTTGCCAACAAGCTTGTTGAGCGCAATTTTGTTGGTGGGTGATTTGACTTATGATGTAGAGCCAACAACCATTTTGGAGCTTCATGTTCGAAAATTGAGGTCAAAGGATGTATCATCAACGAAGGTGAAATGGAGGGGTTATCCCGTAGAGAAGGTTACTTGGGAGATCGAGCAGGAGATGGAAAATAGAGATCCTTACTTATTTGTGACTTCAGGTTTTTTCTTAACTCGTTCGAGGATGAATGTTTGTTTAAGTTAGGGTGGATGTGACGACCCGACCAATCGTCTCAAGAGTTACCGCTCTATTTCCCTTATTTTTGCTTCCTTTACTTTGTTATCCCTATTTTATACGATCAAGTTGTATAGTTTGCGTTTGAATTGGATTTGGTAAGAAATGAGACACTTAGTCTCTTTTAAGAAGGTTTAAGTTAAAAATGTCAACCAAATGTTGACTTATTTGTTAGAGGTCTTGGATGTTAGTTCTGATGGTTCAGTTAGCTTCGGGAGGTGATTTGTGACTTAGGAGTGCGATCAGATTTGATTTTGGAGGTCCAGTGTAGAATTAGGCTTGAATTGGCGAAGTTAGTATTTTGGAGAATTTCGGTTGGTAGGTGAGATTTTTATCCGAGGGTCGGAATGGAATTATGAGAGTTGATTGCTTCGTTTAATCATTTGGGATGTGATTGCAAAGTTTCATGTAATTCGGACGTGATTTGGTTGAGTTTTTTATCGAAAACATATTTCAGAATTTTTTAGAAAACTTAGGCTTGAATTCAACGAATTTTGGGTAATTCAATTTTGTTTGAGGTGTTTTGATGTTTGAAACAAGTTTGAATGAGGTATTGGGTCATGTTTGATCTTTTAGTCAAGGTCCGGGGGGGCTCGGGGTGATTTCGATGGTTAACGGAAAGAGTTTCGACTTGTGTAATTACAGATTTTCTGCTGCTTCTGGTGTTTTCGCACCTGCAGTTTGGGGACTGCAGGTAAGGCATCGCAGGTGCGGGGGTGGAGTCCGCAGATGTGGAATTTCTTGCTGGAGATTAGTTTCCGTAGAAGTGATCATGGTGGCCGCATCTGCAAAATTGCAGATGCGGTTTGGTGCTTTAAGTGAAGAACCGCATAAGCGGTTGTTTGGGCTGCATATGCGGTACTGCAGATGCGGGTTTTGGACCGCAGATGCGGAAAAGCCTCGGCAGAAGGTATATATTTCATCCTTCGCGATTTTTGAAGGGTTTATCATTTTAACTTCAGATTGAGGGATTTTGGGCGATTTTGAAGAGAGATTTCAAGAGAACTTCGATAAGGTAAGGATTTTGGACTTAAAACATATTTTTATGGTAATATTTCATGGACTGGGACTGAAATTTAATGAAGAAATTCATCAAAAAAGGGTAAAGCTAGGGCTTGGGAACTTGGTATTTCAAAGTGGAATTTGAGGGGTCTAATGGACTCCAATTTTGGTAAATTTGATATGTATAGACTCATGGCGAGATGAGGAATCCAGTGATATTAATTTTCTTATTTTTTGAGAAGTGGGCCTAGGGCTCGGGTTTTGCTAATTTCGTGATTTTTGATATTTTTCGATTCTTTTCGATTGGGTTATGTTCCCTTAGCCTAATGTGATATATTCGGTGTGGTTTTGATCATATTCAATGCGTGTGGAGGATGATTCGAGAGGCAAGGGCATCGCGAGCTAGAGAGTTAGCCGGCTCGAAGTGAGTAATGATGTTAAATGATATCCCGAGGGTTGAAACCTGGATTGCACATCGTAGTTCTATATTGAAGCGACTTGCACGCCGGATAGCGAGCGTAGGGTAGAGCATCGTTGGGGATTGCGACTTTGTCCATCCCAATTAACGAATTGACTGCATATTTGACTAAAACTTATTGATTATTATCATGATTTGGGCAAATTGCCATATTGGTCTTCGTACCAACTATTTGAACTATTTGGGGATTTCGACCGATTTTCCTCATTTTATTAGTTAAAACTCATTTCCTTAGTCATTGATTTTATTTGTTTTGAACGATTTGAGCAAGTTTTATCATTTTATTTCTAAATGAGAGGAATGTGTGGGCCGAGATCCCTATCTTCTATTATTTTGCCGGAGGGGTTGTGAGGTTAATGACTAAGTGGGGGGTTGATAACCCCACAGTGAGGATATTATATATGTTAAGGATCGGACTGCACGCCGCAACTATACTTATACGAATCGGACTGTGTGCCGCAACAATATAATGCTTGGGCTGTAGGAACCCCTCTGGAGTCTGTACACCCCCAGTGAGCACAGCCGACTATCTATATGGATCGGGCTGTACGCCGCAGCGATATACGAATCGCGTTGCACGCCGCAACGGTTACTCTGATTTACTGTTATTGCGAGGGATATGAGTCGAGTGCTGAGAATGTTTACTAAGAAATTATACTGTGGCCGAGGAGCGGATTCCTACTTGCTATTTACCTGTTAAATTGCCTGTTTTACTTGATTTAAAGAGATTTCATTCGACTTCTTCACTGGTTTACTGCTTTAAGTAATTTTTACTGTTGTGATATAGAATTTCTTTGTGTCTTTACGTGCTTTTCATACTTTCAGCTATTATTTATAATTAATACTCACTGGGTCGGAGTACTCACATTATTCGCTACACCTTGCGTGCAGATCCAAGTGTTCCCGAGGTTGAGTGCGAGCTTCGCCGTTGATCAATATTACCGGAGTTATCAAGGTAGCTTCATGGCGACCGAAGACCCGATTTTCTCCTTCTATATTATTATTTGTCCGCATTCCTAGATATTTTTTGTATTAGGTTGTTAATGTCACACTCCTTGACTTGTGACACCTGATCAGTGGGCTATGGAGTGGTATTACCTTTGACTTCTACATATTTATCTTACTGTTTCAGACTTTTATTATGCTAAATTGGTATGTAAACTATGTTCGCTGGTAATGAATTTTATAAGAAATGGGTTGAGGTTGATAGTCGGTCAGGCTAGCCTAGAAATGTGTTTGGTGACATTAGGACCGAGATTGAGGTCGTGACCATAGGGTATTAAGAATTGGGGCTAGAGATATCGATAAACATAAAGTGGAGTCGCACTAACATAAATCTGGCCAAAGAATCATTTAAAGTATATTTAAAATTAAGGATAATATCTTTACTTGTATCAGTAAAAAGATAATAATTTTACACTCACTCATATACACACACACACACACACAAATATATATATATATATATATATAGGGTATATATGTGTGTATATATATATATATATATATATATAGTTTTAGAAACTAAAATTTCAAAATAAAAATATTTTTTGAAAGATAAAATCATTCCAAATAAGAATTCAAGTCGTAATATAAGTCCTAATCAAAGAATCTTTTATATCGTGTCAACCTTTGTGATTTGCCATAAATATGAGTTGTTATTTCACTTTGTGATTATTTTTAGTTTTCAATGACACCTATGAGAATAGTGCAAAAATAAAATAATCATTACGAGAATTGAGAAAATGTTAGTCATTTTTCATGTAGTTTTTTCTTAACTAATATCCGATGATCATCTATAATTGTTTAGAAGGTATAACTATTAAGGTTATTTACATATAATTCAAATAACTCAGATATTTAACATAGTTAATGCTAAATCTCAAAATGGAGTAAAAAAATTCATTAGCTAAAGATTTTTTTTATAATTTTAGATAGCCAACTAAAATGAGTTTTGAATTAAGAATAATATATTCAATTACACTATATTAGTTGTAAAATAATGTTTTAGAAACTGAAATTTTAAAAAAGAAATATTTTTTAAGAGATATTAACGTACCAAATAAGAGTACAAGTAGTAGTAAAAGAGTTAAGTCTTATCCAAAGAGTCATTCACTGTCTCAACATTAAATTTTTTTTTGCATAAACATGAGTTATTATTTTACTTATTGACTATGTTTAGAATCCAATGGTACCGGCAAGAATGGTATCAAAAAAGAAAAATAGAAGAAATGGTTAATTTTTTTTTATGTAGTTAATATCCAATCATTATCCATATTTATTGAGAAAGCATAAATTTTAAGATTATTTACATATAATTCAAATAACTTAAATATTTGACATAATTAGTGTCATCCGCGTGGGTACTAGTACTAATACAAGCGAATACTTGAAAGCAACATTTCATTTGTTGTTTAAAAAAACGTATAATTATTGGGACATATAGTATTACACAAGATCAAGTCCACAACCATTTTAGCACATTTCAATGCAAGCACAATAAGAGACATCAGTTATTTTTGGGATTCAGACCTAATTGTGTATCTATTTCTTGCTTTTTCTTGTACCAGCATATGCATCTGTGGAAAAGACAACTGGTTTTCAGAGCAGGATAACAAACCCCATCGCAATCATCTAAAGTATGATATTTTCTCAGTGCTTCCACCTTCAATGATGAAATATCTGCAATTATACACAAGAAAATTGTAAGCAATTCACTATATCACGTAGGAGTTTTGGAGCGTCAAATATGGGAGCCCGGCTGAATTTTGGCGCGTCAAAATAGGTTGAGTTAACTAATAAAATGATCACTAGTGGCCCAAAAAAAAGTATTTAGACTGAGATGATTTAAATCAAGATTAGCTAAATTATGTGGCATAACCAGACCAATCCACCTGATCACATTTTTCTGTTTGTTTCCTTGTAATTTATTTAATTACTAATAAAATTTATGAATTTCCCCGCTTTATTCCTGCTATATAACTAACGTATTAAATAAAAAATTAATTTAAATATTTTGATAAGGTTTTTTTAAAGGTCCAAATCAGCCTAACTTCCAAATGAGGTGAATTTGGATGGGATTAAAATGGACTGAGTTAATGAATGGGTAGTTAATTGATTCGCCAAAACTTAAGTCTGTTCTTTTATGGGCTAATTATGCCACCCCTATAAATGATTATTATCATTCTTTTTTTCCTCATTTGCTCTAAGGCATCACAATGAAAAATTGACATTAAATGAAATGGCTATGAAGGAAATGGAATAAAGAAAGAGAAACAAACCCATGGTAATCAGCAACAAAGCAACAAAGAAAGCAAACTTCATAAGAGCCTTGGCCATAGTTTATCTCTTCCACCGCACTTTGTAAAGAGGACAATATTATAACTTTTGTATGATTTGAATTAAGGTCTTGTTTAGCATTATATAGTGGCAGAGTCAAACCTTAGTTGAGATTACTGTAATCTCAAGAAAAAAAAATTAAATGCTTTAGTTATTAAGACCAAATTATCCTACCTTGTGTGACGACCCAAAGGGCCATCACCTGTTTTCTTATTTATACTGTGCTTCCGAGGCCTCAAAAACTTTATTTAGAGTTGCCTTGTTTTTCATGGACAGTCCGGACGCGTAGCGTGAAAGCTTAAATATGAATTCTGTATGAAAAATGCTAAATTTTGATATTAATATAAATATATTTGACTTCGGTCAATATGTTTGGTAAATGGATCCGGACCTGTGATTTGACGGTCCTGGAGTGCCCGTAGAAAAATATGGGACTAGGGCATATGCCCAGAGTTGAAATTGGAGGTCTAGCGCCCGAGAAATATTTTTTTTCGTGAAATTATTTTTCTGAAATTATTAAGGAAATTGAAAATAAAAATTGATTAAAAATATTGTGGTATCAGGCTCGTATTTCGGTTCCGATGCCCTGTACAAGTCTTATATATGGTTTAAGTGCTTTCTGTAAAGTTTGATTGAAAACGGACGTCGTTTGACGTGTTTCGGACTTGAAATAGAAATTTGATGTTTTATGAAAACTTTGAAGAAATTATGAATTTTGAGGTTTAATTCGTTGGATATGATGTTACTTTGGCAATTTGATCGGACGGATAATTAAGTCCGTAGGATGTTTTTGAGGTTGTGTGAATAATTGGTTTGGAGCCCCGAGGGCTCGGGTGAGTTTTGGATAGGCCACGCATTGCATTTTTGAACTTGTAAACATCTGGTATGTGGGCTTATGTGATTTTAGCTAATGCGAAGAGTGGAATCGCAATTGCGAGCTCGCAAATGCGAGGATCGAGTCGCAACTGAGAAGTCTGGGCACTTGGCATCTGATCGCAAATGCGGTTGAAATTCTCGCAAATACGAAGGTTGTCTGATCGCAAATGCGATGTAAAAGTCACAAATGAAAAACCTTTTATCTAGACCTAATGCGAACTTAAGTGTTGCATTTCCCAAGCCTGCGGAGTTCGCAATTGCGAACCCATCTTCGCATTTCCCATATCAGCAGCCCAGCAAATTTTGATCTTTTGGTCGCGGTCCCGGGGGCCTCAGGTGATTTCGATGGTTATTGGAAAGAGTTTCGACTTGTGTAATTGCAGAATTTTCTACTGCTTCTGGTGTTTTCACACCTGCAGTTTGGGGACTGCAGGTGCGGGGGTGGAGTCCGTAGATGTGGAATTTTAGGCTGGAGAGTAGTTTACACAAAAGTGATCGAGGTGGCCGCATCTGCGAAATTGCATATGCTGTTTGGTTCTTTAAGTGAAGAACCGCATAAGCGCTTGTTTGGGCTACATATGCGGTACCGCAGAAGTGGGTTTTGGACCGCAGATGCGGAAAATCCTCGGCAGAAGGTATATAATTCATCCTTCACGATTTTTGAAGGGTTTATCATTTTAACTTCAGATTGAGGGATTTTGGGCCATTTTGAAGAGAGATTTCAAGAGAACTTCGATAAGGTAAGGATTTTGGACTTAAAACATATTTTTATGGTAATATTTCATGGACTGGGACTGAAATTTAATGAACTAATGGACTAAAAATGGAGGCTTAGGCTTGAGTTTAAGAGAATTTAAATTGGGAATTTGAGGGGTCAATTAGACTTCGATTCTTGTAATTTTTATATGTACGAACTCGTGGGGAGACGAGATATCTAATGATGTAAAAAATATTTGATTTTTGAAAAGTGGGCATGGGGCTCGGGTTTTGTCAATTTTGGGATTTTTGATGTTTTTTCGATTATTTTCAATTGGGTTTTGATCCTATAGCATAATGTGACGTATTCGTTGTGATTTTGGTCAGATTCGACGCGTGAGAAGGCCGATTTGAGAGGCAAGGGCATAGCGAGCTAGGATTTTGGCCGGCTTGAGGTGAGTAGTTTGTTAAATGATATCCCGAGGGTTGAAACCTGGATTGCACATCGTAGTGCTATATTGAGGCGATTTGCACGCCGGATAGTGAGCGTGGGGTAGAGCATCGTTGGGGATTGCGACTTGGTCCATCCCAATTAATGAATTTACCTTATAATTGACTAAAACTTATTGATGATTATCATGATTTGGGCAAATTTCCATATTGGTCTTCGTACCAACTATTTGAACAATTCGGGGGTGTTGACCGATTTTCCTCACTTTAATAGTTAAAAATCATTTCCTTAGTCATTGTTTTTATCTGTTTTGAACGATTTTAGCCAGTTTTATCATTTTATTTCTAAATGAGAGGAATGTGTCGGCCGAGATCCCTATCTTCTTTTATTTTGCCGGAGGGGTTGTGAGGTTAATGACTGAGAGGTGTTGAGAACCCCACGGTGAGGATATTATATATGTTAAGGATCGGGCTGCACGCCGCAACTATACATAGACGAATCAGACTGTGTGCCACAACAATATAGTACTTGGGGTGTAGGAGCCCCTCTGGAGTCTGCACAACCCCAACGAGCACAACCGACTATCTATATGGATCGGGCTGCACGCCGCAGCGATATACGAATCGAGTTGCACGCCACAGTGGTTACTCTGATTTATTGTTATTGCGAGGGATATAAGTCGAGTGCTGAGAATGTTTACTAAGAAATTATACTGTGGCCGAGAAGCGGATTCCTACTTGCTATTTACCTGTTAAATTGCCTGTTTTACTTGATTTAAAGAGATTTCATTCGACTTCTTCACTGGTTTACTGCTTTAAGTAATTTTTACTGTTGTGATATAGAATTTCTTTGTGTCTTTACGTGCTTTTCATACTTTCAGCTATTCTTCGCGCGATTGTGAAAAATACCAATTTCTTATAAAATTACTAAGTAAAAACTTTAGTAGTATTTATAGAGGTTGAATGCGAGCTTCGCCGTTGATCAGTATTACCGGAGTTATCGAGGTAGCTTCATGGCGACCGAAGACCCGATTTTCTCCTTTTATATTATTATTTGTCCGAATTCTGTCACGACCCTAGTTCACCAATCGTGAACATGTCGTGATGGCACCCAGTCTCCATGACTAGGTAAGCCTTTGACTTTCGCATATTTATCTTACTGTTTGAGACTTTTATTATGCTAAATTGGTATGTAAACTATGTTCACTGGTAATGAATTTTATAAGAAATGGGTTGAGGTTGATAGTCGGTCAGGCTTGCCTAGCAATGTGCTGGGCGCCATTAGGACCGAGATTGGGATCGTGACCATAGGGTATTAAAAGTTGGGGCTAGAGATATCGATAAACATAAAGTGGAGTCGCACCAACATTAATCCGGCCAAAGAATCATTTAAAGTGTATTTAAAATTAAGGAAAATATCTTTTCTTGTATCATTAACAAGATACTAATTTTACACACACACATACACACACACATTTTAGAAACTAAAATTTCAAAATAAAAATATTTTTTGAAAGATAAAATCATTCCAAATAAGAATTCAAGTCGTAATATAAGTCCTAATCAAAGAATCTTTTATATCGTGTCAACCTTTGCGCCTTTGCCATAAATATGAGTTGTTATTTCACTTTGTGACTTTTTTTAGTTTCCAATGACACCTATGAGAATAGTGCAAAAATAAAATTATCATTACGAGAATTGAGAAAATGTTAGTCATTTTTCATGTAGTTTTTTCTTAATTAATATCCGACGATCATCTATAATTATTTAGAAGGTATAACTGTTAAGGTTATTTACATATAATTCAAATAACTCAGATATTTAACATAGTTAGTGCTAAATATCAAAATGGAGTAATAAAATTCACTAGCTAAAGATTTTTTTTTTAATATTTTTAGATAGCCAACTAAAATGAGTTTTGAATTAAGAATAATATATTCAATTGCATTATATTAGTTGTAAAATAATGTTTTAGAAACTGAAGTTTTAACAAAGAAATATCTTTTAAGAGATATTAACATACCAAATAAGAGTACAAGCAGTAGTAAATGAGTTAAGTCTTATCCAAAGAGTTATTTTGCTTCCTGTCTATTTGTAGGATCCAATGACACCAACAAAAATAATATCAAAAAGGAAAAATAGAGGAAATGATTGGTTTTTTATGTAGTTAATATCCAATAATTTTCTCTATTTAATGAGATTGTATAAATCTTAAAATTATTTACATAACAATCCTAATAACTTAAATAATTGACATGATTAGCGTTTGTGCATCCACACTAGTACTAATACCAGTGAATACTTGAAAGCAACATTTCATTTGTTGTTTAAAAAAACGTCTAATTATTGGGACATATAGTATTACACAAGATCAAGTCCACAGCCATTTTAGCACATTTCAATGCAAGCACAATAAAAGACATCAGTTATTTTTGGGATTCAGACCTAATTGTGTATCTATTTCTTGCTTTTTCTTGTACCAGCATATGCATCTGTGGAAAAGACAACTGATTCTCAGAGCAGGAGAACAAACCCCGTCGCAATCATCTGAAGTATGACATTTTCTCAGTGCTTCCACCTTAAATGATGAAATATCTGCAATTATACACAAGAAAATTTTAAGCAATTCATCATATAACGTACGAGTTTAGGAGCGTCAAAATAGGTTGAGTTAACTAATAAAAGGATTACTAGTTGTCCCCCAAAAAAAAGGTATTTAGACTGAGATGAGTTAAATCAAGATTAGCTAAATAATAAGGCATAACCAGACCAATCCGCCTCATATCACATTTTCCTGTTTGTTTCCTTGTAATTTATTTAATTACTAATAAAACTTATGAATTTCCCGCTTTATTGCAGCTATATATCTAACGTATTAAATAAAAAATTAATTTAAATATTTTGATAAGGTTTTTTTAAAGGTCCAAATCAGCCTAACTTCCAAATGAGGTGAATTTGGATGGGATTAAAATGGAATGAGTTAATGAATGGGTAGTTAATTGACTCGCCAAAACTTAAGTTTGTTCTTTTTATGGGGTAATTATGCCACCCCTATAAATGATTATTATCATTCTTTTTTTCCTCTTTGCTCTAAGGCATCACAATGAAAAATTGACATTAAATGAAATGGCTATGAAGGAAATGGAATAAAGAAAGAGAAACAAACCCATGGTAATCAGCAACAAAGCAACAAAGAAAGCAAACTTCATAAGAGCCTTGGCCATAGTTTATCTCTTCCACCGCACTTTGTAAAGAGGACAATATTATAACTTTTGTATGATTTGAATTAAGGTCTTGTTTAGCATTATATAGTGGCAGAGTCAAACCTCAGTTGAGATTACTGTAATCTCAAGAAAACAAAAAATTTAATGTTTTAGTTATTAAGACCAAATTATCCTATTTGTGTGACGACCCAAAGGGTTATCACCTGTTTTCTTATTTATAATGTGCTTCCGAGATCTCGAAAACTTCATTTAGAGTTGCCTTGTTTTGCATGGACAGTCCGGACGCATAGTCGGAAAGCTTAAATATGAATTCTGTACGAAAAATGCTAAATTTTGATCTTAATATAAATATATTTGACTTCGGTCCATATTTTTGGTAAATGGATCCGGACCTGTGATTTGACGGTGCTGGAGGGCCCGTAAAAAAATATGGGACTCGGGCATATGCCCGGAGTCGAATTTCGAGGTCTAGCGCCCGAGAAATAAATTTTTTTGAAATTATTAAGGAAATTAAAAATAAAAATTGAAGATTTGATTAAAAGACTGTGGTAGAGGGCTCCTATTTTAGTTCCGATGCCCGTACAAGTCTTATATATGGTTTAAGTGCTTTCTGTAAAGTTTGATTGAAAACGGACGTCGTTTGACGTGTTTCGGACTTGAAATAGAAATTTGATGTTTTATGAAAACTTTGAAGAAATTATGAATTTTGAGGTTTAATTCGTTGGATATGATGTTACTTTGGCAATTTGATCGGACGGATAATTAAGTCCGTAGGATGTTTTTGAGGTTGTGTGAATTATTGGTTTGGAGCCCCGAGGGCTCGTGTGAGTTTTGGATAGGCCACGCATTGCATTTTTGAACTTGTAAACATCTGGTATGTGGGCTTATGTGATTTTAGCTAATGCGAAGAGTGGACTCGCAATTGCGAGCTCGCAAATGCGAGGAACGAGTCGCAATTGAGAAGTCTGGGCACTTGGCATCTGATCGCAAATGCGGTTGAAATTCTCGCAAATACGAAGGTTGTCTGATCGCAAATGCGATGTAAAAGTCGCAAATGCAAAATCTTTTATCTAGACCTAATGCAAACTTAAGTGTTGCATTTCCCAAGCCTGCAGAGTTCGCAATTGTGAACCTTAGGTTCACATTTCCCATATTCGAGGCCCAGAAATTTTATACTTAGTCAAATTTTCATCACTTTTTACTATTCTTTCAAAACCCAAATACCATAGGCAATTTTTCAAGAGCAAACTTCATCCCAAATCATTTGTAAGTTGATTTTTACTCAATTCTTTCAATCTTTAACATCATTAAATATGTTTTCCACTTAAAATCAAGGATTTTCATAGGTGAAATTGGGGTTTTTGGGTAGAACCCAGGTTTTCTAGAAATTGGTGAGTTGGACATCGATTTGAGGTCCAATTTCAAAATAAATTATATATTTGAGTTCATGGGGGAATGGGTAATCGGGTTTTGGTTCGAACCTTGCATATAGCCTCTTATAAGGGAGTTTTATTTTAGAAAAGTCAACCGGAAATTAACCATGTGGTTAGAGGGCTTGGATGTGAATTTTGGTGGTTCGGTTAGCTTCGAGAGGTGATTTGTGACTTAGGAGAGCGATCGGAATTGAATTTGGAGGTCTGGTGTAGAAATAGGCTTGAATTGGCGAAGTTGGAATTTTGGCGAAATCCGGTTGATAGGTGAGATTTTGATCCGGGAGTCGTAATGGAATTCCGACAGTTGCAGTAGCTTCGGTAGGTGATTTTGGATATGTCTGCAAATTTTCAGGTCATTCGGACATCGTTTGATTGGGTGTTTGATGGAATATAGGTTTCGGAAGTTTTAGTTAAAACTTAGGCTTGAATCCACGGTAATTTAGTGATTTTTGTGTTGAAGGGCGTGTTTTTATGATTGGAATATGTTCGTATGAAGTTTTGGAGTGGGTTGGTGTTTTTGGTTGAGGTCCCGGGAGCCTTAGGATGGTTTCAGATGATTAATCGAGAAATTTGATGTGTTGTAGCAAGTCTGTTCTGAAAGCTTATGTTATTTCCCCATCTGCGGTTGAAGAGCCGCTTAAGCAGCCCCGAAGATGCGGTTGGGTGATAAAAAAAGCGGCCATTGGAGGCCTGGGCATTTTTCGCAAAAGAGGAAGGTTTCCGTAGGAGCGGACATCGCATAAGCGGTATTTGACCGCAGAAGCGGTCCTGTGTTATTTGGTTGAGACCCCATAAGCGGTCAGGGTAACCGCAGAAGCGGATTCCGCAAAAGCAGATTAAGACCATAGAAATGGTCGTGTGAGTTAAGTGAAACCGCAGAAGCGGACTTAAGGCCGCATAAGCGGTCCCGCAGAAGCGGTTTTAATGTATCAGTTCATTCGAAATTTCAGAAGTGTAAAATCATTTTGGGGTGCGAACTAAGGCAATTTTTGGGCGATTTTGAAGAGGCTTCATAGGAGAATCATCAGGTAAGGATATTTGGACTTGGTTTATCTTATTATAGTATAAAAACGTGATTTAATCACTGAAAATTGGAGGAATCAAAGGGTAAAAATGGAGGTTTTTGCTTGAAGCCTAAGAAAGGGTAAAGTGATGATTTGAGGGGTCAAATGGACTCCGATTCTTGTGTATTTTATATGTATGGACTCGTGGCAAGATGAGGATTCCGGAAATGTAAATTTCGTAATTTTTCGAGAAGTGGGACCGGGGCTCGTGTTTTGCCAACTTCCTATTTTTTGGCGTTTTTTGAGTTATTTTGATTGGGTTATGTTCCATTAGCCTATTTTGATGTATTTCCTATTAGTTTTGATCAGATTTGGCACCCGTGGAGGTTGATTCAATGAGAGGAAAAGGCTTAGCAGACTAGTCTTATGGCCAATTTGAGGTGAGTAATAGATGTAGATGATGACCTGAGCGTTTGAAACCCCGGTATATCATACTGTGATGCTATATTAAGGCGAGACATGTACTCTACGGTGAGTGTGGGGTCATTTGTGATTGGGGACTATGGCTTACTCTGTCCAAGTGATGTTGTACTGTTTTATGGGCTAGAAATTAGCTGGTAAACGTCCTACTTGGATGGTTATGGATATATTCGGGTTGCGTGCCGATTATTTGGATCTCGTAGGGATCATTATCACTGTTTCCATGATGTATAACATGTTTTCATGATATCAGTCATGAGCTAGAATACTGTCTAAACATGATTGGCAAATTTTGAGGTTTTAAACACCTAATTTATAATTTCTAATAATTGGAACTAAAATGGTAAGTTTGACTATGCCCGTGTGGCTTACATGCATATAGTTGGACTGATAGTGGATTAGGTTGCACGTTGTAGCATATGTTACGATGATATTGAGCTTGGGCTATAGGAGCCCCTCCGGAGTCTGAACCCCCACTGTGAGCGCGGGTAACCAAATGGATTGGGCTGCGCACCGCAGCGGTTATATGCATTTCATTGCATTCATGCATTGATATCTATTTGCTCTATCAGTTTTTACTTCTTGAGATTTACAATGTTAAAATGAATAGAAACACTGTCGTAGCTTTACTGTGTAGTATATTGGGATTTCTTGCCTTCAATATCATTATGCATGTCTATTACCTCTGAGTTGGAATTACTCACTTTACTCCCTACTCCATGTGTGCAGATCAAGGTACGTCAGGGTAGAGTTGATCTTTAGCTGGTTTTTAGAGTATATTCCGGAGCTTATCGAGGTAGCTGTCTGGCCTCCGCAAGACCCGACTCCTCCTTTATTACTATATTTTTAACATTTCCGTGTATTCAGTTTATGATATACTCTAGTATTGTTACGCTATTCTGGTAGAGGCTCTTTACTCATGACCCCAGATCTTTGGGAGGTTATTGGTACTGGTTTATTAGGTTATTTTCTATATAACTGTTGTAATTTCGAATTTTCTTTGTTGTTGATGATTTTGAATAAAGGGTTTGATCTTGTCGCTCGGAATATGAGTATGATTGGTCGGGCTAGCCTAGCAATGTGCTGGGCGCCATCACGATCAGGTTTGGGGTCATGATAAGTTGGTATTACTAGGCCTCTTGAGTCTTGAGCCGATTAGGACGGAGACATCTGTATTTATTCCCGAGAGGCTGCAGAACCTTTAGGAAACACTTCATATTCTTGAACTCTTGTCATACGACTTTGTTGTTCCGAGAACTAAACTTTTGTATTCTATTCTCTCGCAGATGGAGAGAACTCGTGCTACCGGGCATGGCGGACGACCACCATTGCCACCTGCTAGAGGCTGTGGACGCGACCATGGTCGTGGTTGAGGTAGAGCAGTAGGGGCAGTACCAGTTGACCCACCCGTTGCCCCTATTCAGGATCAGCCCCCAGTTGTTAATGCTCCAGCAGCACCCGCTCAGGCACCGGCAGTGCCTATTGTTATTACTGGTCTTCAGGAGGCATTAGCCCAGATCTTATCTGTCTGCACTGGTCTGGCTCAGGTAGTTTCAGCTACTACTACCGCAACTACATCTCAGACTGAGGGTGGTCATCAGACCCCTACAACCCGCACACTAGAGCAGGTTGTGTAGGGACTTCAGACGTTAGAGGTAGCCCCAGCTTAGGTAGTTTCACCGGTTGTTCCAGTTGTGCTAGTTGCGCCAGCCCCAGGGTATGTTGTTCCAGTGATGCCTGGCGACGAGAAACGTTGGTTGGCGAGGTTTGGCAGACTTCAGCCTCCTACATTTAGTGGTACTGAAGGCAAGGATGCCCAGGGATTCTTAGATAAGTGTCAGAGGATGCTACATACTGCAGGGATTCTTGAATCTAGTGGGGTATCTTTTACTACCTTCCAGTTTTCAGGGCCAACATTCATATGGTGGGAGGAGTTCGAGTGGCGTCGGCCTGCAGGACCAGCACCTCTTACCTGGCAGCAGTTTTCCACTCTCTTTTAGAGAAGTATGTGCCTCAATCCCGTCGAGAGGAGCTACGTCGCTAGTTTGAGTGGTTAGTACAGGGTGACATGTCAGTGACCCAGTATGAGCTGAGGTATACTCAGTTGGCTAGGCATGCTATCTGGATGATCCTGACAGATCGGGTCAGTGCCATTCCAGCTTAGTGTTCTACTCCTGCTTCTTTAGCCCAGGGCTCATCTGTAGTGAAGGGTTTTCTTGAGTCCCCTTCTCCAATTTTCGGTAGTTGTTATGAGCGTGGTGAGTTTAGCCACATGGGGAGACATTGTCCTCGGCTTCGTAGTGGTCGGTCTCAGCAGAGGGATCAGCCCACCTCTTCTACTCCATCTACTTCAGCACCATCCTAGTCAGGTAGGGGTGGGGTTCAGTCAGCTAGAGGTTGCCCAAGAAGTGTTGATCTAAAAAATATATTTATTTTAATTTTGGAATTATTTGCCTAGTGCAAAAATCATGTGCTCACAGATGCTTCTGTTTTGTTTGATCATGGGTCTATATACTCATATGTGTCTTCGTATTTTGCTCATCATTCGGGTATGACCCGTAGTTGTCTTGCCTTTCCTGTGCATATATCCACCCCGGTGGGTGATTCTATTATTGTGGATCACATATATCGTTCTTGTCTTGTGATTATTGGGGGTCTGAGACCCGAGTTAATTTGCTTTTGTTGGGTATGGTAGACTTTGATGTGATTTTGGGCATGGATTGGATATCCCCATGCCATGTTATTCTGGACTCTGTCATACTAAGATAGTTACATTGGCTATTCGGGGTATCCCGCGGATTGAGTGACGAGGTTCGACTAATTATGTCCCTAGCCGGGTGATTTCTATCTTAAAGGACCAGCATATGGTTGAGAAAGGGTGTTTATCATATTTAGAATTTGTGAGAGATGTTTGAGCCGAGACTCCTAGTATTGATTCTGTGTTTGTTGTGAGGTACTTTCCAGAGGTGGTTCCATCAGACCTGCCAGGGCATGCCGCCGGGCAGGGATAACCATTTGGTATTGATTTGGTGCCGGGCACTCAACCCATCTCTATTCCTTCTTATCGTATGGCACCAACTGAGTTGAAGGAATTGAAAGAGAAGCTTTAGGAACTCCTAGATAAGGGGTTCATTCGCTCGAGTGTGTCACCGTGGGGTGCACCGGTGTTGTTTGTCAAGAAGAAAGATGGCTCAATGAGGATATGTATTGATTATAGATAGCTGAACAAGGTAACAGTGAAGAACAAATATCCTCTATCGCACATTGATGATTTATTTGATCAGCTCCCCGGAGCGAGGGTGTTTTCGAAGATTGATCTTCGTTTAGGCTATCACCAGCTAAAGATTAGAGATTGTGATATTATGAAGACATCCTTCAGGACGAGATAAGGGCATTATGAGTTTCTAGTGAATTCTTTTGGGCTGACTAATGCCCCAGTTGCGTTCATGCACTTGATGAATAGTGTGTTCAGGCCGTATCTTGATTCATTTGTGATTGTGTTCATTGACGACATTCTAGTCTACTCTCGTAGCCGGGAAGAGCATGCTCGGCACTTGAGTATTGTGTTGCAGAGGTTGAGAGAAGAGAAGTTGTATGCCAAGTTCTCCAAATGCGAGTTTTGGCTCGAGTCAGTAGCATTTCTGGGTCATGTAGTGTCTCGTGATGGTATTCAAGTTGATCCGAAGAAGATAGAAGCGGTGCAGAGTTGGCCTAGACCGTCCTTAGCTACAGAGATCTGGAGCTTTCTTGGCTTGGTGGGATATTATCGCCGGTTTATTCAGAGATTTTCATCTATTGCTTTGCCTTTGACGAAATTGGAGCACAAGAATGCTCCATTTGTGTGGTCGGATGAATGCGAGAAGAGCTTCCAGAAGCTCAAGTCAACCTTGACCACAGCTCCGGTACTAGTATTTCCATCAACCTCAGGTTCTTACATGGTGTATTATAATGCTTTGAGAGTTGGTATAGGTTATGTATTGATGCAGGAGGGTAGAGTTATTGCATATGCTTCTCGCTAGTTAAAGCCCCATGAGAAGAACTACCATGTTCATGACTTAGAGTTGGCTGCTATTGTTCATGCCTTGAAGATATGGAGGCACCCTTTGTATGGCATGTCCTGTGAGGTATATACCGATCATCGCAGTCTTCAGCACTTGTTCAAACAGAAGGATCTAAATTTGAGGCAGCGGAGGTGGCTTTAGTTGCTCAAGGATTATGACATCACCATTTTATATCATCAGGAGAAGGCCAATGCAGTGGATGATGCTTTGAGCCGAAAGGCGGTTAGTATGGGCAGCCTGGAATATATCCCAAATGGGGAGAGACCCTTTGTAGTTGATGTTCAGACGTTGTCTAATCGATTAGTGAGGTTGGATATTTCAGAGTCCAGCAGGGTGTTGGCTTGTGTGTGCTATCTCGGTCTTCCTTATATGACCACATTTGTGAGTGCCAGTATGATGATCCACATTTGCTTGTCCTTAAGGATAGAGTTCAGCATGATGATGCCAGAGATGTGACTATTGATAGTGATGGTGTGTTGAGGATGTAGGGCCGGATTTGCGTGCCCAATGTGGATCGGCTTCGGGAGTTAATATTGGAGGAGGCCCATAGCTCGCGGTATTCTATCCATCCAGGTTCCGCGAAGATGTATCAGGATTTGAGACAGCATTACCGGTGGAGAAGGATGAAGAAGGATATTGTGAGTCATGTAGCCCGGTGCCTCAACTGTCAGCAGGTCAAGTTATAGCATTAGAGGCCTGGTGGCATGTTTCAGCGTGTTGATATTCCCGAGTGGAAATAGGAGAGGATTAATATGGACTTTGTTAGTGGTCTCCCTCGGACAACGAGGAAGTTTGATTCAGTTTGGGTGATTGTGGATAGGCGGACCAAGTCTGCACATTTGATTCCTGTGTGTACTACGTACTCCTCGGAGCGGTTAGCTGAGATTTTCATTTGGGAGATCACTAGATTGCATGGAGTCCCAGTTTCTATCATATCAGACAGAGGTACACAGTTTACTTCGCAGTTCTGGAGGACATTTTAGCGTGAGTTGGGCTCCCAGGTTGAGTTGAGTACTGCATTTCATCCTTAGACGGACGGACAGTCCGAGCGTACAATTCAGATCTTGGAGGATATGTTGCGTGCTTGTGTTATTGACTTTAGTTGTTCATGGGCTGATTACATGCCTCTCACAATGTTTGCTTATAACAACAGCTACCAATCCAGTATTCAGATGGCGCCGTATGAGGCCTTATATAGGAGACGGTGTAGATCTCCGGTTGGTTGGTTTGAGCCCGGTGAGGCTAGGTTGTTGGGGACAGAGTTAGTCCAAGATGCCTTAGACAAGGTGAAGGTGATTCGGGAGAGACTTCGCACAGCCCAATTGCTCCAGAAGAGTTATGCGGACCGGAAGGTCCGGGATGTGTCTTTTTTAGTGGGTGAGAAGGTCTTGCTGAAAGTTTCGACTATGAAAGGCATCATGAGATTTGAAATGTAAGGAAAGCTGAGTGCGAGATTCATTGGCCCTTTTGCGATACTCAAGAGGATTGGATAGGTGGCCTATATGCTTGCTTTGCTACATAGCCTATCGGGAGTTCATCTAGTGTTCCACGTGTCTATGCTCCAGGAGTATGTTGGGGACCCATCGCATGTGTTGCATTTCAGTAATATTCAGCTTGATGATGACTTGACTTATGATGTGGAGCCTATAGCTATATTGGGTCGATATTTGCGGAGATTGAGGTCTAAGAATTTAGCGTCAGTGAAGGTGCAGTGGAGAAGTCGGCCCGTGGAGGAGGCCATTTGAGAGACCGAGCGGGAGATACAGAGCAGATATCCTCACTTGTTTGAGACTCCATGTATGTTTCTTGACTCGCTCGAGGACAAACATTTGTTTTACTCATGAATTACAGCCATATTTTCCCCTTATTGTGTTGCTTCATGTTTCTATATTAGTATTAGAGTCGGTCGGGTAAAATTGAATTGGTTCTAGTTAATAATAAGGCTTATAACCTCTTAAAAGAGAGTTTGCTTTAGAAAAGTCAACCGGAAATTGACTATGTGGTTAGAGGGCTCGGATGTGAATTATGGTATTTGGTTAGCTTCGGGAGGTCATTTGTGGCTTAGGAGAGTGAACGGAATTGAATCTGGAGGTCTTGTGTAGAAATAGGCTTGAATTGGCTAAGTTGAAATTTTGGCGGAATCCGATCGATAGGTGAGATTTTGGTCCAGGAGTCGGAATGAAATTTTGATAGTTGCAGTAGCTTCGTTAGGTGATTTTGGATATGTCTGCAAATTTTCAGGTCATTCGGACATCATTTGGTCGGGTTTTTTGATTGGATGTAGGTTTCAGAAGTTCTAAGGAATATTAGGCTTGAATCCGAGGTAATTTGGTGATGTTTTGTTTAAGGGCGTGATTTTATGATTGGAATATGTTCGTATGATGTTTGAGAATGAGTTCGTATGTTAGGTTGAGGTTCAGGGGGCCTCGGGATTGTTTCGGATGGTAAAATGAGAGGTTTGGCATTTGGCTTCAGATCATTGTTGCTGTCAGCTGGTATTTCTGCTTATGCGAAAGAGGGACCGCAGAAGCAAAGTCCACAGAAGCGGAATATGTAGCGCAGGTGCGAGTTGGATTGGGTAGTGATGTTCTTCAGAAGCGGATCATGGTTCTCTTAAACGAGTCCGCATGAGCGGAATTTTGATCGCAGAAGCGGTCAGGGGTCGTGTGGGCTAGATCGCAGAAGCGGAATATTTTCCGCGTAGGTGGAACCGCAGAAGCGGAACTGGAGGGCTTAAGTGAAAGCCACAGAAGCAGCTCTTTTACCGTAGAAGCGGTAGTGCGGAAGCGGCTATGGAGCCGCAGAAGCGAAAATCGCTGAGGGTTTAAGGTGTGAGTCTATTCGAAATTTCAGTAGTATTAAAATTAATTGGGCTACGAACTAAGGTGATTTTTGGGCGATTTTGAAGATGCTTCGAAGGAGAACCATCAGGTATGGATATTTGGACTTGGCTTATATTATTATAGTGTTAAAACATGAATTAATCACTAAAAATTGAAGGGATGAAAGGGTAAAAATGGAGGTTATGGTTTGAAGTCTAAGAGAGAGTAAAGTGATTATTTGAGGGGTCAAATGGACTCCGATTCTTGTGTATTTTATATGTATGGATTTGTGGTGAGACGAGGATTCTGGAAATGTGAATTTCGTAATTTTTTGAGAAGTGGGCCCGGGGCTCGAGTTTTGTCAACTTCGTGTATTTTTCGAGTTATTTCTGAGTTATTTCGATTGTGTTATGTTCCATTAGACTATTTTGATGTATTTCTATTGATTTTGATCAGATTTGGCACCGGTGGAGGTTGATTCAAGAGTTAAAGGCATAGCGAACTAGTCTCGTAGCCGGTTTGAGGTTGAGTAATAGATGTGGATGATAACCTGAGGGTTCGAAACCCCGCTATATCACACTGTGACGCTATATTGAGGCGAGACACGTACTATATGACAAGTGTGGGGTCGTTTGTGATTGGGGACTATGGCTTAGTCCGTCCTAGTGATGTTCACACTGTGTTTTGGACTAGGATTTTATTGGTAAACATCCTACTTGGATTGTTATGAGTATATTTGGGCTGCGTGCGGATTATTTGGATCCCGTGAGGATTGTTATCACCGTTTCTATGAATTATAGCATGTTTACATGATATCAATCCTGAGCTAGAACACTGTCTAAATATGATTGGCATATTCTGAGGTTTTGAACACCTAATTCTATAAATACTGATAAACGGAACTAAAAATGATAATTTATTTGTGCCTGTGTGGATTGCATGCATATAGCTGGACTGATAGTGGATTGGGTTGCACGTCGCAACATATGTTACTATGATATTGCGCTTGGGATGTAGGCGCCCCTCCAGAGTCTGAACCCCCATAGTGAGCGCGAGTACCCAAATGCATCGGGCTGTGCACCACAGCATTCATGTGCATTTGCATTGCATTCATGCATTTATACTTATCTGCTCTATCTGTTACTGCTTGTTGAGATTTACGCTGTTAAATAAATAGAAACACAGTTGTAGCTTTACTGTGTAGTATATTGGGATTTCTTGCCTTCAATATCATTATACATGTCTATTACCGCTGAGTTGGAAGTACTCACTTTACTTTCTCTGCACCATGTGTGCAGATCCAGGTACCACAAGGCAGAGTTGAGCTTTTAGCTGCTTTTCAGAGTATTATCCAGAGCTTGTCAAGGTAGCTGTCTAGCTTCCACAGGACCCGACTCCTCCATTATTTTTGTATTTTGACATTTTTGCGTACTCAGATTATGATATTTTTCAATATTATTACGCTATTCTGGTAGAGGCTCTTTACTCTTGACCCCCAGATCCGTGGGAGGTTGTTGGTACTGGTTTATTTTCTATACAACTATTATAATTTCAGATTTTCTTCATTGTTGATGATTTTGAATAAAAGGTTTGAGCTTGTCGCTCGGAATGTGAGTATGAGTGGTCAGGCTTGCCTAGCAATATGCTGAATGCCATCACGACCGGGTTTGAGGTTGTGACATGGGTAGAACCTAGGTTTTTAGAAATTGGGGAGTTGGACCTCGATTTGAGGTCCGATTTCAAAACATTATATATTTAAGTTCATGGGGAAATAGGTAATCGGGATTTGGTTCAAACCTTGGGTTTTGACCACGTGGGTTCGGGGGACATTTTAGAAATTTTTGGCAAAACTTTGGAAAATTTATTTTCATGCATTCAAATTGATTCAACTAGCATTTGTTAATACATTCAAGTGATTTGTGACTAGATTCGAGTGGTTTGGTGGTGAATCCGCGAGGTAAAGTGATAGTTGAGGATTAAGTGGATTTCAAGGCTTTGAACTAAGTGTTTGGTTAACCCTAACTCGAGGGAATAAGAGTTGAGTCTTGTTGCTAATTGCTAAATGATCAAGTACAATGTATAGGCATGGTGACGAGTATCTATACATTGGTGTCTAGCACGACCGTGAGTCCTTATCATGTGATTATCATGACTTGGTTATGAATTCCGTGTTCATTGAAGGATATCTATATGTTGTGAATAACATGTGAACGATGATATGTGTGAGCACATGATTTTTGCACTAAGCAATTAATTCCAAAATTAAAATAAATATGTTTTTGAGTGCAATTACTTGATTTGTTTGGAATTGGCTATACTTTTGAGTTTGAATAAGAAAAGACTGAAATAGAAAGCGTTGTTGATTATACCCTTGCTCGGACGTTTGGTTGAATTTGTTGTTTTCTTTCCCTTGGCGTGATTTCTTCAAATACTTGCTTACTTTTATGCCCCTTAACTGTGATTGTTATTTTTGGGAGCCGGACTGTTGAATGATATGGATCAGGCTTGCACGCCGCAATAATTATAATTGAGGATTGAGTCGCACGCCGCAACAATGATATATGAGGATCGGGTTGCGCGCCACAACATTGATAAATGATAAATGAGATGAGTCGGGTTGCACTCCGCAATAAATGGTAAATTGTCGACCGGATTGCACGCCGCAACAATTATTGATACAAATGTGTTTATATTGAGTATTCGTTCCTTGTTTACGGTGAATCTAAGCTGCTTTAGATTGTTACTCTGCATTACTGTTAATATTGTTGTGACACCTTTTTTCTACACCTGTAAGGGCGTAAATGAGTTTTTCCAATTAAAGGACAATCAAAACGGGATTTATTTAATTAATTCAGAGTCGCCACTTGAGAGATTTATGGTGTCCCAAGTCACCCATTGAATCCCAAACCGAGGAAAATTATGACTTTGTTAATAGTCCGCGAAACAGAAATTCAAGTAAGGAATTCTGTTAACCCGGGAGAAGGTGTTAGGCATTCCCGGATTCCTTGGTTCTAGCACGGTCGCTCAACTATTGTATTTGGTTTTATCTGATTTTAAAACATGTTCTAACCTATGTGCCTTTTATTAATAAACCGCTTTTATTTTTTGTTTCAAACAAGAATTGCAATGTCGTAAAAATGTATCTCGAACCACGTCACACCAGTGCATCCGTGACTTTTGACACATTTCGACTTCGTTGAGATTTAGATTTGGGTCACATAAATGTGCACCCGAGTTTAGGAAGGTAATATTATTAAACACGCGCCTAAAGAAACTACGCATTAACACTATGCGAGAGCCATAAAATTTACTAAATGGCACGCCTCGAATTCTAAAAGGATTTACTCCACTAAAACAAACTACGGATATTAATGAATTATTTTTTAGATTATTTTGAGATTATTGCCAAGTCACTAATGCTGGATAAGAATTATGGAAGGAAAGAAAAATGTCACAAGCTCAAATCATGTTGCAGAATCCACTGACTTCAACGAAGAGAACTTTGCAAATTAATCCATATCAAAGCTGCACATTCATTCACAATACCTTATCAAAGAGGGACACATAAATAACAAACAGAAGCCCATGCCTAAGTGCAAATAAATTGAACTAAGTAACCAGCCACCATATTCATTCATATATATATATATATATGCAAATAAATACACTAAAACAAAAAAAACAAAAGAAGACAGCGTCCATTTCCAGCTAGCCAAATTAAAGTGCAACCATACCAGCCGAACATTGGCTTTTTCCAATTCTTTTAGCCTAAGAGCTTGAGAAACAAGTCATTCATATCAAAATAAAAGCAGCTATGCTTAATACTCTGTAAAAATAGGATCAAGTACTATATAGAAAACTAATTTCCATTTGAGTATCACGACTGAATCGATAGAGAAGGAATTGCATGCCTCTATTGTAGTTTAATTTTGAAATATTCAAACCGGTCAATAGTCAGATTCACAAAACCAAGACTACATACACACAGCAATATGACTCATCCTCATAATTAATTACTACATAAATTCAAACTAACAAATAGATACTGTAAACACGCCTCAATTAACACTTAACGCTTGGTTGCTTACAATTTATTTTAACCAATAGAATCTGCCAACTACATTAACATAAATAATTTGAGCAGACCAAAACACAATAACATCGTGATCATTATTACCAGGCTGAATTACAAAGATGAGATTGAAACAGTACCGTAAGGCAAAAGTGAATCTGAATGCTCTAGCTCTTAGCTCTTAGCTAAGGAGAGAATCTTAGATAGTTTCCGGTACAAAAACAGCAGCGAACAAAGCCAAATCCCCAGCAAATGCAAGGTTGGGCATTAAAATCAAGATATCTGAATCTGGATACACATATGAATATAGTAAGATGTGTATTAAGATCCAAATAGAAATAATTAAGATTGTTTGATTTTTAACATATGAATGTATTATATTTATCTTTATTTGAAAATTAATAAACATAAAATTCAAATGAAATATTAACTAATCTAATATTCTATCAATAAAATATATAATTTTTTAAAATATGGTAGTTGTTGGTGGTGATGGCTAACGGGTGATGCCGACTAAAGGTGGTGGTTGGTGGTAGTTTTGGTTAATGATGGTGGTTCATGCTAGTAGCTAGTGGTGATTGGTAGTGATGGTGATTATGATTGAGGATGGTGGTGGTGGTGATAGTTAAGAATGGTGGGTGGTGGTAGTAGTTGTGACAGAGATAGGTGGTGGGTGAGTGGTGGTATGTTATAATGGTGGGCAGTGCCGACTGAGGTTGTTGATGGTGATGGGGTGGTCAGTTGTGGTAGTTGAGGTGGATGAGTGTTAATTGTGGGTGAGAATGGTATATGATGGTCGGAGTGGTGGGGATAGTGGGTGGTGGGTGTTAATTGTGGGTGAGAATGGTATATGGTGGTCGGAGTGATGGGGATAGTGGGTGGTGATGGTCGATAATGATGGCGGCTGTGATTGAGGATGATGATGGCATGGTGGTAGTTGGTAATGGTAGATGGTGACGATAGTTAATAATGAATATGCGATACCATCTTAATAAAATTAAGTCTCTGTCATAGATCTTAATCATACAGACCTATTCAGACCCACTATGTGACCGTGAAGTTAAAAAAACAAACACACTTAATAATTAAGATCTGAATAATTAAGATTCAGACTTTAAAAACAAATGCACTTAATGTCTGAAATCTGAATAATTAAGATTTAATTGGGTGTAATTACACAGTTTGGCATGTTTGTTTGGCCAAGTAATTACTTGGTCAGCATGTAATTGGGTGTAATTTGAGGGGTGTAATTACACTCTCAAATTCTCAAGGGGGAGGTGAGAATTGGTGGTAATTACACTGTGTAATTACAAGGTTATTTTTCATTTTCGTTCCTTTTTATTTTATTTAAATTTATTTTCTTTATAACTTTTTATTTCTATTATTTTAATTTTTAATTTTTAATTTTACTTTTTAATTTCTTTTAAAATTGTAAAATATATTTTTCTTTGTACATTATTTTTCTTCTTTTATTTCTTGTTATTTCATGTAATCGCTTATATTTTATTTTTATTTATTTTATTATTCTATTTTTTGAAATTTCACCTCCTAATATTATAAATAATGAGTCATTTACAAACTTATCATATAACGAGTGATTTAATTAAAGTGAAATTTCATTGTTGAATGTGGTTATAAACTTATTATGTTTCATAATCTAAAATTATAGTGGAACTTACTATTATTATGTTGGAATTTGACATATGCTAAATAATTTTTTTTAATTTTGAAATTGTGTTACATTCATGGTTCTAATTTGCTTGTTTTAGTAGTATTGGCGCACTCGCATGTTGTTCATGTTTTAGTTAAAATTGATAGATCTGTTTTGTTAAACATTTGAATAATGTTATGACATTATATTTAAAAATATTAATTTATTTTATCAAATATGATTTCCATAATGCATACAAAATAACGTATATTTTAAATTTTTGTACGTATCTAAACTAAATATTATTAATTTAAAATATATAGATAAATTTTTATAATATTAGTTTATATATGATTACTTATTAATGTATATTCATGAAAAATATACATCTTAAATATCAAATATAATATTATTTATACTTATAAAAATTTATAGGCATATAGTATATTAACTTTTAAGTTTTGATAATTACTTAATTTAAAATTTAATCTAACTGTGTAATTACACTTGTACAACCAAACAGTAAACTTGTAATTACACTGTGACAAACAAACATGTCAAACAAACAGGCCATCGTAATTACACAACTGAGTAATTACTAGGTTGTGTAATTACTACCCTAGTAATTACACCAATTCCAATTACATGGTGGCTTTCCAAACAGACTCTTAATGAACAAGTTATATATTCAAAACTCGACTTATTATATACGAATAATAAACTTTGATCCGAGTAAATAAGGTGAACAAAGCCAAATCCCCAGCAAATGCAAGGTTGGGCACTTGGCATGTGATCGCAAATGCGGTTGAAATTCTCGCAAAATGCAAGGTTGTTTGATCGCAAATGCGATGTAAAAGTCGCAAATGCGAAACCTGTCATCCAAACCTGAGTTTGCATATGCGAACTTAAGTGTCGCATTTCCAGAGCCTGCAGGGTTCGCAATTTGCGAACCCAACTTCGCATTTTCCATATCCGCAGCCCAACAAAATTTATACTTAGTCGAATTTTCATCACTTTTTACCATTCTTTCAAAATCCAAACACCATTGGCGAACTTTCAAGAACAATCTTCATCCCAAATCATTTATAAGTCGATTTTTACTCAATTCTTTCAATCTTTAACATCATTTAACATATTTTCCACTTTAAAAAGATTTCCATGGGAAAAATTGGAAGTTTTGGGTAGAACCTAGGTTTTTCTAAAAATTGGGGATTTGAACCTCAATTTGAGGTCCAAATTCAAAAAAAATTATATATTTGGGTTCGTGGGGGAATGGATAACCGGGTTTTGGTTTGAACCCCGGGTTTTGACCACGTGAGCCTGGGGCATTTTGGGAATTTTTGAGAAAAATTTGGGAAATTCATTTTATGCATTCAAATTGACTCATATAGTGTTTATTAAAGTAATTGAGCAATCTATGATTAGATTCGAGCGAATTGGAGATGGAACCGCGAGGTAAAGCAATAGTTGAGGATTAATAGATTTCAAGGCTTTGAGGTTAAGTATTTGGTCTAACCCTAGCTTGTGGGAATATGAGTTGAGTCTTGTTGCTAATTTCTATGTGATCGAGTACGATGTATATGCATGGTGACGAGTATCTATACATTGGTATCTAGCATGACCGTGAGTCCTTATAATGTGATTATTATGACTTAGCTGTCAACTCCGTGTTTATTAGAGGATTTCTAAATATTGTGAATTACATGTGAACGGTAAAATGATCATTTGATTCCTAGGAGCATTGGCTCGAGTTGTGATATGAATATTGAAAGTATGTGAAATGACTTGATTCTTTGGAGCGTTGGCTCAAAATGGTAAAGTGGATTATAACATAAGAAAAAGTAAGAAAGAGAGAGCGTTGTTGATTATACCCTTGCTCGGACATTTGGTTGAATTTGTTGTTTTCTTTCCCTTGGCGTGATTTCTTCAAATACTTGCTTACTTTTATGCCCCTTAGCTGTGATTAATGATATGGATCGGGTTGCACGCCGCAACAATGATAATTGAGGATCGGGTTGCACACCGCAATAATGATATATAAGGATTGGGTTGTGCGCCACGATATTGATAAATGATAAATGAGATGGGTCGGGATGCACGCCACAATAAATGGTAAATTATGGACCGGGTTGCACGCCGCAACAGTTATTGATACAAATGTGTTTATATTGAGTATTTGTTCCTTGTTTACGGTGAATCAAAGTTGCTTTAGATTGTTACTCTAGATTACTCTTAATATTGTATATCCCCATAGCATGTTTCCCCTCCCATGTTGTTAGTTACCTTGTATTCGATTTCCGCTGTATATTTATAACTGCACAGGTTTATGTGGCATCTAGTCTAGCCTCGTCACTATTTCGACGGGGTTAGGCTAGACACTTACAATACATGGGGTTGGTTGTGCTGATGCTACACTTCTATACATTTTTTACAGGTCCAGGTTTTGAGGAGCAACATCAGCAGTAGTACGGGAGCAAGCTTTCATTTTCACGAGACCGAGGTAGCCTTGTAGTCGTCCGCAGGCCCGAAGTCTCTTCTTTATGTTCTCTTTAGACTGTTGCCTCATTGTTTTCGAGGCAGACAACATTTTATATTTCTTTCAAACCTTTGTATTTAGTATAATCTTAGTGGTTCATGAGTAATGTGACACAAAATCTTTGGTAGATGCTATTATTGATTGTTCCGCATTTTGATTCAACTTTATAAATCAGACTTCCGCTAGTATTATAATTGAATTCCATGTTCTATATTGATGCTAGAAATCTCATTTATCTTTTTCCTCATTTTTTCCTCTTATTTGTTATTTTAAATATTTTAAAAAGGTAGAAAATTGTGCAAATGCATTTAAGGAGGCGACTTTATTAACCAACCGTTTTGACGACCTTTCATTTTCCAAAAAACGGTTCACTATTAAAAATTCTTAATTTGTTTTTTTGCTTCCGAGAATGTGTAGGTCTACACAATACATACAAGACACTATTTTACAACGATTGAGTAAATTGTTGATGACAAATCTTTGAGTATTATACATTTTTTATTTTCTGTATTTTGTTTCTTGGTTTTCATTATTCGCTTCTTTGAATATATTTTTCTAAAATAAATATTTAGAACTGATATTGGTAATTTTTATTATTGTCCAGGTACTGGATTTGGCTTCTGATAGATATGCATTATCTACTATTTCTTTAATGACTAATCTTCATTTTCTTCTCCTAACTGTGATTGCACGTTTTAAAATTTTCTTTCTTTTGTGAACATTCCAAGTGGGCAAAGCGGGTGTATAAGTCCATCTGGTGTACTACACAAGCAAAATGATGAATGAGGCTCAAAAGGACTATACAGTCACCGAGAAGGAGTTTCTAGCTATTGTGTTCGCCATGGAAAAGTTCCGACCATACCTTATGGGGGCCAAGGTGATTATCCATACCGATCATGCCACCCTTAGGTATTTGATGACAAAGAAAGACTCGAAGACGAGGTTAATAAGATGGGTACAACTATTGCAAGAATTTGATCTAGAGATTGTGGATTGAAAAGGAAGTGAAAATCAAGTTGCGGATCACTTGTCCCGACTAGAGGAAGAAGAAAGACTGAGCAATGGTGTTCAAATCAATGATGCTTTCTTGGATGAACAACTCTCTGCGGTGTCTATGCATGATATGCCGTGGTTTGCCAATGTGGCCAATTATCTTGTGACGGGTATAATCCCGTATGAGCTATCTTCTAACCAAAGGAAGAAGCTCAAGCGGGATAGTTTTGATTACTATTGGGACGAGCCCTACTTGTTTAAAATTTGCAACGGTAGTGTGATTAACCGATGTGTCCCGGAAGAAGAATAATTGAACATATTGGAGGCTTGCCACTCTTCCACTTATGGTGGTCATCACGGGGGAGTGAGGACGACGTTAAAGGTTTTAAGTTGTGGCTTCTATTGGCCGACTTTGTTTCAAGATGCAAGCAATTTGGTGAAGAAGTGTGATGCATGCCAAAGAGCTGGCGGGATTTCTAAGAGGGATGAGATGCCTCTTAACACCATTCTAGAAGTGGATATCTTTGATGTATGGGGTATCGATTTCATATGCCCATTTGTAATCTCGTGCGAAAATACCTACATTCTTGTAGTGATTGATTATGTCTCAAAATGGATCGACGTTGTGTTTTTGCCCAACAATGAAGCTATGACTGTGGTTGCATTTCTAACGAAGAGCATTTTCACAAGGTTTGGAACCCTCGTGCTATCATTAGTGATGTGGGGTCCCATTTTTGCAACAAGGCCTTTGACTCTTTGCTCGCTAAATATGGAGTTAACCACAAGGTGACTACCCTCTACCATCCAGAAGAAAGCGGCCAAGTGGAGGTCTCAAATCGGAAAATTAAGAGTATTTTGTCCAAAATAGTGAATGCAAATAGGACCGATTGGTCAAAGAAGTTGGATGACGCTCTTTGTCTTATCAGGCGGCTTATAAGACTCTGATTGGTATGTCTCCATATTAATTGGTATTTGGTAAGGCTTGTCATCTCCCAGTGGAACTAGAACATAAGGCAATGTGGGCATTGAAAAAAATTAAACTTGGAATGAGATGTTGCGGCCAACCTGCGAATGGAGCAATTGAATGAACTTGATGAGTTTAGATTCCATGCTTACTCCAGCTCATCCTTGTATAAGGACAAGATAAAGTACCTCCATGATAAGTATGCTCGGGGTAACGAATTCAAGGTAGGCAACATGGTTCTTCTTTTCAATTCTCGGCTAAGGTTATTCCCAAGGAAGCTCAAATCCAAATGGAGTGGTCCCTTTGAAGTGGTCTTTGTAACTCCTTTCAGTGCCCTTGATCTTAAAAACAAGAATGGAAAAGTGTTCAAGGTAAATGGGCATCGTGTCAAGCTATTTGGGAAAGATTAGTGACAGCCATGTGGTGGCACTTATTCATTTAAAGTGAAATGATGGTAACATGCGTTGTGCCGCGACGTTAAATCAGGCGCTTCATGGGAGGCAATCCATGTCTTATTCTTTCTTTTTGATTTCTTTGTAGATTAGGATTTTTGAACTCATGCTTTGTGAGATGTTGCAGGGATAATGTTGAACCAGTGCATGTCAAAAATAAAAAATTGTTCAGGTCTTTGAAGTTGGCCTACACGGCCACGCAACAAAACAGTGCGGTCCGCATAGGATGGTAAAATGGGAGCTGGGTCTCTGAAGTTAGATGCGCGGTCCGCATGACATTTTTGTGCGGTCCGCATAGGAAAAGCCCAAGATACATGCTCTTTGAAGTTTCCTGCATGGCCGCGTGACAAAATAGTGCGGTCCGCGTGGGCTGTTCATTCAATTGAAAAGGCTTGATATCATGTGCAGTCTGCGGCCATTTCTACACAGCCGCGCTTGTAGGTAGGTGATGGGTCCCACAATTTTTTGTATAAATAGGAACTTAAGCTTTATTTTAACCTTTTCGCCAATTTTCTACCTGAGCTCTAAATTTTTACTGTTCATCAATATTGCTTCAAGTAGTTAAATTTTTATAATCCCTGGTAACATTCCTCATTAATCTCATTCATAGTTTAATTTTTTAGTATTTGTATTTTCTTCCTATTAGTATAACTTTATATTTTCTTCTTTATCGCTTAGTATTAACTGTTAGGGTATATTTTGTGTGTTTATTTTAAACAATGGGCATGAATTCTTTGTTAGTAAATGAGTAGGGAAAATTAGGACCCATAAATTGAACAAAAATTGGACTTAAATGAAAAATCCCCTACTCAGTAAATTTTCAACCTTACGCGGCCGCGCGTTCTTTTTGCGCGGCCGCACCTCCTTTTTGTTGTGTGCTAAGTATCAACAGTGCACTTCACATAGCATCTGTGCGCGGTCCGTGTCAGCCAAGTGCGGTCGCAGTCCAAATCAGTGCGGACCGCGTAGATAAGGTTTATAGAGTGGTGTTTGGAGTCATTTGTAAGCGTGGTCTGCGTCCCTTTTTGTGGGGTCCGTGCTCATCCAACATGACCACGATCCAAAATAGTGCGGACCCCATTGGTAAGATTCAGATAGGGTTGTTACAGGAACATCTCAAGCGTGGTTCACACTCTAGTTTTACGCGGTCCACGCCATCCCAGCGCAACCTTATTACTACTTAATTTATCACTTTTATTCCTCCAGTTGCGGTGTGAAACCCGATTTCACCTGTCCACCCTTATTACTCTTTGTTGCGGCGCGCAACCGATCCCACAAGACAATCACATTTTACCATTATCCCCTTATTGCGGCGTGCAACCCGATCTCACCATATCAATATAAATCGCAAAATAAGAACAAGTATTTTACACTTTACCTCAAACCCTTCACAACGTTTATACCTCAAATCATAACATCGAGAAATCTATATAACTACATAGCGAGACCAACAAAGTGTACCATGAAGCACCAATAAACCAACTTAAACCGATAATGTAATATAAAAAAATACGGTACAATTAATACCTTCAATAGAGAAAATCACTTTTAACAAGAAGGAATTAGACATGGAAGCATCAATAAGCAAGTAGCAGTTAAGATAGGAAAATAATATATTAGGAAATGGGGAAGGGAATGGGCTAAACAGATAATTTGGCGACGTATAAGTACTCATCACTACACCTATATATCACATACATGGAATTCCACATAGCAAGTCAGTCAGGGATTCCTCATTCCTCAAGTCAAGGTTAGACTAAACACTTACCTCAAGCTAACGAGCAATTCAAAGCTCAAATACCGCTTTACCTCTCGATTCCTCCATCAATCCACTCGTATCTAGTCATAGTAACTTAATAACATCAATTAACGCTAAAACAATCAATTCCAATGCATAATTATAGGTTCCCCTAACATTTTCCCCAAAAAGTCAAAAATCGATCCTATGCTCGCTTGGTCAAAACCTGAAATTCAAACCAAAATCCGATTACCCATTCACCCTCGGGCCTGGATATACAATTGATTTTGGAATTTGACCTCAATTTGAGGTCTAAATCCCTAAATTTTGAAATTCCTAAAAATATGAAATAGATTGAAAGAAATGGGTTAAGAATCATTTATCTATAATTTAGGGGAAACAAATAGCCTTTAGAAAATCGCCCTTTGAGGTTTAGGTTTTGAAAAATAGGGGGAATGAGTGAAAAATCCTGTCCAAAATCATTTTTGACTAGTTGCAGGTATCACATTTGCGATCAGGGGTTCGCAAATGCGAATCCTGCAAATGCAAACATCCTTTCGCAAATTCGAATATTGTACATGACTTTCTACTACTCGCAAATGCGAGTAAATGTTCGCATTTGCGAACATGCCCTTCCCCAGACCCCCTTCGCAATTGCAACGATTTGTTCGTATTTGCGAACTCTGCTGGCCCAAGATTTCATCGCAATTGCGATAAGTATCTCATAATTGCCATGCCTGCTTGGTTCACATTTGCGAAGCTTGATCTCACAATGCGAGATCAGATGCCTGCTACAGACATGAGTTACACTAGTAAATTTCTTCGCAATTGCAAGGCCTGCAGAGCTGGGAATTGCGAAGCAGATCATCGCAATTGCGAAGTCTGATCTCGCAATTGCGAGATCAGAGGCCTGCTACAGACACCAGTTACACTAGCAAATTTTTAAGTTCCAAAATCACTTTGTAGCCTATCCAAAACTCACCCAAGCGCTCGGGCTCCAAACCAAACATGCACACAAGTGTTAAAAAATTATATGAACTTGCTCGTTTGATTAAATCGGCAAAATAACACCTAGAACTATGAATTTAGCACCAAATTGCATAAAATTATCAAGAAAGTTTCCAAACTTTCTATTTTCTCAACCAAAGGTCCGAATCACATCAAATCACTTCTGTTTTTCATCCAATTTTACATATAAGGTTTAATTATTATAATAGATATGTACTGGGTTCTGTAACTAAAATACGGCCCTGATACCAAAAAGATCAAATCATTTAAATTATTGCATTTTTAGTCTTATTAATTTTCTTCAAAAATTTATTTCTCGGGCTAGGGACCTCGGAATTAGATTTCGGTCCCATATTTTACTACGGACCCTTTGGAACTGTCGGAATACGGGTCTGGGTATATTTACCTAAAATATTGACCGAATTAAAATAAAATTATCCTTTTAAGTCACAAAATGCAAAATTCATTTTAAAACAAGTGATGAACTTTTGGGTCATCACATTCTCCACCTCTAAAACAACCGTTCATCCTTGAACGGACATTTGAAGGAAGTACTTGAGTCGGGAAAAGATGGGGATAACAGCTCCGCATATCGGACTTAGACTCCCAGGTCGATGCCTCAGCAGGCTGACCTCTTCACTACACACGAACTGAAGGAAAATTCTTCTATCTCAACTAACGAACCTGCCGATCTAGAATAGTTATCGGCTCCTCCTCATAGGTCAAATCCTTGTCCAACTAGGCAGTGCTGAAGTCTAACACGTTGGATGGATCACCGTGATGCTTCTGAAGCATGGACACATGAAACACTAGATGCACAACTGATAAACTTTCCTAAATGATCTTAACCTTATTCAAGGCATCGTGTACCAAATCTGTACCCAATAATCGAGTCTCTCCCGGCTCAAAACCATCCAATCGATGACCGACACTTCCTACCATATAATGCCTCATAGGGAGCCATCCGGATGCTCGAATGATAACTCTTGTTGTAGGAAAACTCTGCTAACGGCAAGAACTAATCCCAAGAACCCAAGAATTGATCCCAAGAACCTCCAAACTAGCAGCGCCCGGACTGTCTGTCCGTTTAAAGGTGAAATGTTATGCTCAACTCCACCCAAGTACCCAACTTATGTTGTACGTCTCTCCATCACCATGATAGAAATTGTTGTTCCCCGATCAGAGATGATTTATACCGGCATGCAAAGAAGTTTGACAATCTAACGAATATAAACTCGAGCCAACTGTTCAAAAGAATATGTAGTCATCACATGAAGGAAATGAGCTGACTTGGTCAACCTATCAACAATAACCCATACTGTATTGAAATTCCGCTGAGTATATGGGAGTCTAACAGCGAAGTCAGTAGTCATACGCTCTCACTTCCACTTAGGAATCTTGATCTACTGAAGCAAACCACCAGGTCTCTGATGCTCTAACTTTACCTACTGACAGTTGAAATACCAAGCTACAATATCCTTCTTCATCATCCTCCACCAATAATGCTACCGCAAATCCAGATACATCTTAGCGGCACCCGGATGAATAGAGTATCGGAACTATGGGCCTCCTCTAGAATTAACTCATGAAGTCCATCCACATTGGGCACACAAATACGACTATGCATCCTCAAAACTCCATCATCTCCAACTGTAACCTGCTTGGCATCACAGTGCCGTACTGTGTCTCTAAGGACAAGCAAATGAGGGTCATTATACTCCCGATCTCTTATACGCTCAAATAATAAAGACCGAGCGACTGTACAAGCTAGAACACGGTTGGGCTAAAAAACATCCAACTTCACGAACTGATTGGCCAAAGCCTGAACATCTAAAGCAAGCGGTCTCTCACCAACTGGAATATATGCAAGGCTGCCTATACTAGCTGACTTCCTACTCAAAGCATCGACCACCACATTGGCCTTCTCGGGATGATACAAGATTGTGATATCATAGTCTTTCAATAGTTCCAAGCACCTCATTTGCCTCAATTTGAGCTCCTTCTACTTGAACATATAGTGCAAACTCTTTTGATCAGTGAACACCTCACATGACACGCCATATAGATAGTGCCTCCAAATCTTCAACGCGTGAATAATGGCTACTAGCTCCAAGTCATGAATTGGATAATTCTTCTCGTGAATCTTCAACGACCACGAAGCATATACAATAACCTTGCCATCCTGTATCAATACCGTATCAAGTCCAATACGAGATGCATCATAATATACCATATATGGTCCTGAGCCTGTGGGCAACACCAACATTGACACTATAGTCAATACAGACGTGAGCTTCTGAAAGCTCGCCTCATACTCATCCGACCACCTGAACGGGGCACCCTTCTGGGTCAACCTGATCATCGGGGCTGCTATAGATGAAAACCTCTCCACAAACTAATGGTAATAACCCACTAAACCCATGAAACTCCGGATATCTGTAGCTGATGTAGGTTTAGGCCAGTCCTTGACCACCTCAATCTTCTTAGGATCCACTTGACTACCCTCTGCTGATACAACGTGACCCAATAAAGCAATTGAACTCAACAAGAACTCACATTTTGAGTACTTAGCATATAATTGGCTGTCTCTCAGAGTCTGAAGAATGATCCGAAGATGCTGCTCATGCTCCCGTCGGCTGCGGGAGTAGATCAAGATATCATCAATAAAGACTATCACGAACAAGTCCAAATAAGGCCTGAACAGTCGGTTCATCAACTCTATAAATGTTGTTAGGGCATTATTCAACCCAAATGACATGACTAGGAACTCATAATGCATGTACCGAGTGCAGAATATTGTCTTAGGGACATGGGATGCCCTAATCCTCAGCTGATGATAGCCAGATCTCAAGTTTATCTTCGAAAAGACCTTGGAACCCGGAAGACGATCAAATAAATCATCAATTCGCGGGAGTGGATATTTATTTTTGATAGTCACCTTATTCAATTGTCGATAATCAATGCACATTCTTTACAAATAATCATTTCCACTGTTATCTTATCTTTTTCTTTCATGAAAGTGTATATTCCGCATCGTGTTAGACTTACCTAGTCACGAAGACTGGGTGCCGTCATGACATGTTCATGATTCATGAACTAGGGCCGTGACATACTGAATCCATAGAAGGAGCCTCTGCACTCAAATCACGAACATAGGCCAAAGATGCAAGACTCACCTTCTCAACCATATGTTGAGCCTTCATATATGAGATAACCTTGATAGTAGAATGGATAGGAGTCCCCCTCCACTCTAATCGGGGCAATTTCTGCATGACTAAGGTCACCGTCTTGACGTGACAGTCCAATATAACATGATAAGGTGACAATCAATCCATGCCCAAAATAACACTAAAATCCACCATATCAAGAAGTAGAAGGTCTACTCTAGTCTCAAAGATCTAGATAGAAACCACTATAAACTGAAACAGTACATGTGATAACAACATCGAATGACTCGGCCTCAGGCCTGGCTGGGGAAGAACAACATTGGGGTTGGGTCCCACCACCCTGAACCATATCCCTGGGATAGCCTCGCCTTTACCTCTAATGGCCCGACCTCCACCTCTCGCTCTCGGACCCCTATCTCTAGCTGGCTGGGTAGGAGGTGCCTGAATTATGGCACGAGAACTCTACTGCTGTGATTAAACACCCACTAATCTCACACACTTTCTCCGAACATGTATAATAGTACCTTGGGTGCTATGACCGCTAACCCTGAAATTGACCCCATCGACCAGATTAACAACCATGAAAGCTTTGGAGCGGAGGAGCACTAATAGGAGCTGGTGATGCACTATAGGCTAGTTGGTTGGAATATGATATATGAGGGTCGCGACCACCTAAAGCACTGTGGGATGCATGGAGCACTAAATGAAATGGCCTGGGAGAATGGCCTCTACCAAAAGTACCCCTTCCTCCAGACGAGGAACCACATAACCCACCGGAATGACGACATCTCTTTTCCATTCAAGAGTTCTTATGCGTTTCCACGCCCCTTTGCGACCCCGAAAAATGGACAAATTCCTTTTCTTAGGAACACATACAAGATTCGTCACTACAAAAAGGATAATGGTAACCCTACCATTAACTACTTCATTTATGAATTTCAATGAATCTCTGGACCCTCTCTAGCTCTGTAGGGAGTATCACAACTGCATAGCGTGCCAAATCCACAAATCTAGTCTCGTATAGAGTAACGGCCATGGAGCCCTGCTGGAGGCGCTCAAACTGCCTAAGAAGTGCCTCCCGCTGAGAGATGGGGAGAGACTTCTCCAAGAACAACTCTGCGAACTGATCCCATGACAAAGCTGGGAACCATGCTGGCCTAGATAGACAAAAATCTCTCCACCAAGTCTTGGCGGATCCTGCAAATAATCCCTCCACCATTTCTTGGCGGAACCTGATAGACGAAAAGCAGCAAAGTCGATCCCATAAATAGTCCTGGGAATCCTATGAATATGTACCACCATAGGTAGTGGTGAAAGCTTGGTAAACCTATCCAATCTCCACAAGGCATCAAATTATGTTTATTGTTTGTCTTGAGAAGAAGAGAGACAGGGTTAGCTTATTAAATATTTTGAGCTACTTGAGTCTAAAACTGGGGAGCCATCTACTCCAGAGTGTAAGTAGCGAGAGTCTGTGCTCCTCTTCCAGCCCAAGAGATGACTGGTGATGTAAGAAGCACACCGGCCTAGGTAACACTCTCCATAAGGCCTACTAGATGGACCAAAACATCTGAAGTATCGGGGTTGCTATGAACCCCTCTGGAACCTAAGCTGGCCCTGATGGAACGGTCTAGGCCGGAGCCTCCTCATCGAACTCTACCCGAGGTTCCGCCGTTGGTGCTGCTGCAAATTGCGGTGATCGGTATAGACCTCACACGAAACACTATAGAGATAATGCATCCAAATCTTGAGGGCATAAACTATTGTAGGCAACACCAATTCATGTACAATTTAATTCTTCTCGAGGGGCTTCGTCTCACGTGAAGCATATGCAATAACTCACCCCTCCTACACCAATACACAATCTAAGCCAATGCTTGAAGCGTCATAATACACAATATACATCACTAAACAAGAAGGCAATACTAATACCATGTAGTAGTCAATGCGATCTTGAGCTTCTAAAAGCCCACCTCGCAGTTATCATACCCTTTGAGCGGAGCACTCTTCTAGGGTATCTTTTCAAAGGAGATATAATATCGAGAAGACATCTATAAATTGATGATAATAACCTGCTAACCCCAACAAACTCCTAATCTTGATTGTTTTGGTAGGACGAGGCCAGCTCTAAACTGCCTTAATCTTCCTGGGATCTACCTTAATACCCTCACCTGACACAACATGCCCTAAGAATACCACAGAATCTAACCAGAACTCGCATTTGGAGAACATAGAATAAAGCTTCTGTTTCTGCAAGGTGTGAAGCACAATCCTCAAATTTTTCTCATGCTCCTCCACGCTACGCGGGTAGATCAATATTGCATCAATGAAGACAATGAAAAATGAGTCAAGATATGGCTTTAACACTCGATTCATCAAATTCATAAATGTCGTCGGGGTGTTAGTTAAGATGAAGGATTAGAAACTTGCTCATTATCTTGCAAAACTTGGTCACATTGTATTTATGACAAGTGTGTCTTACTACACTCAAGATCGCGACCAGAAAATAGGCCTATGGGAACAGTTGTTATGGCAACGGTTATAAAACCGTGGCAATAGAGTAGATACGGTAACGGTTACAACCGTTACAATAGAATTGGATGCAATGGGCACACTTTAGATACTTAACCGTTCCAGTTGACACTGAACCGTATATTGCACAAAGAACTTAGTATTTGTTGATCTCTGGGAGTAGTTTTGCCTTCTATTTATTCTTTTTAGGTTCCTTTCATGTTTTAATTTTTAGATTTCTCATCGTGTAGATATTTCATGATAGTACAGAGCATTTGACGAATATCGCTGAGACAGTTCAAGGATTTTTTGATAAGCTTATGGAAGAATCAAAAGGACTTGAAAGACATGCATCAACAGTTGATGAGATCCAGACAAAGTGTATTGCCAAATTTGAGACAACTTATGAGCTATACTTTTGAATAGGTAAATCTCTTATGTATTGGTATTCTTGAAGTATTTACCTATTTGAAACACAATATACTTGAACCATTTCTGTGGAGTTTTGGAGAGTTAGCAACTATCTTGATAGAATGAAGTTCAGCTTTCTTGCTTCTCAGAATTACACCTGGGACTGTGTTGAGTAGGCCATAATATAGATTGCACTCTTGCCCTATGAAAATAGGCACCCAGCTTGTGTGCAAGATTAAAGTTAGTTTTGGTGCTTATTGTAGGATAAACGAATACTTGTATGTCTTAATAGAAACAATTGAGGTTGCTAAAATTACCATGAACACTGTCTTCTATTCTTATATATATGATGAAATGAAAAATAAAGAAGATTAGAGTTAATTCATGGCCTAGCTTGACTAATTTTAAAATCATTCATGTTTTTTACAGTTTTTAGATTATGTTGAATTATATCAAAAAATTCATTTTGGCTTTTGAAACGAGTAGTTCTCGTGAAGAGTAATGGCTTTATTTATCCTTTTTTGTAGGTGGAGTAAATCAAGAAATTGAAGAAGATGATGGAAGTGAAGAAATAGACCTTACATGAGATGAACTTTGAATTGTTATAGATGAATGTTCAGCCTTTTGTTATCAATATTTTTGAAACTCTCTTTTGAAATGTATTAAACTTATGCATTTGGGATAGAACATTTGCTTTATGGATAAATTATATTATTAATAGTTTCATTTTATGATTTATTTCAATTTTAGTGTTATTATAATTTGTTATATATATAAATAATTATTATTAACAGGTGCTATATTTCTGCTTTAGTTGAACTGTTACAATAGCCTACCAGAACCGTTGCAATAGGACACAATGTAAGCCTACCAGAATCGTTGCAACAGGACACAATGTAAGCCTACCAGAACCGTAGCAATAGGACCTTATAATGTTCCATTATACAATACAAACCGTTGCAATAGATCCTAAAAACCGTTGCGATAGCTTACAGAAACCGTGCTTCTATCCATGCATAACCGTAACTATATGTTACATAAGTGTTCCATTAAATAATATGGCAACGGTTAAGAACCGTTGCATACACAATATAGGAACGGTTTTAAACCGTTCCAATTGGAAAAAATAATCGTTCCATAGATAAAGGAAAAACCGTTGCGATAGACGTATCTATGGCCACGGTGACGAAAACCGTTCCAAGAACCGTTCCCATAGACCTATTGTCACGGCGGCTGATGGAACGGTCTCTAAACCGTTCCAATATATCTATGGCAACGGTTATATAGTCTGTGGGAACGGTTTTGTATGCGTTACCACAAGTGTGTTTTACTACACTCAAGATCGCGAAGGGAATGTTAGAAAGAATCCAAGAGAATTGCTAAAGAAAGCTTTATTTTGCTTGGTGAGTTACAAATGAATCCCTCTCCCATCCACCCTCTTTATACTAGTCTCGAGGACGCTAGTATGTAAATATTAATTATTTTATAAGTCCCTAATATTTACAAGATAAAGATTTTCTTTAGAATTCTCTACAAGATTAGAAGATTAGAAGGACTTTCCTAATAAATTTATACATACCTAGGATCTCTAATGGAAAATGTTTATATCTCTTTAGAATCTTCGAACATATGCTAGCCTTCCTCCTATGTAAGTTTACATAGATATTCAAATAACGCCTATATGGCATGATGATATGACTCAAGAGTTCCTGTAGACAGTAACGAATTCAAGGCTTCATTGAGAAGAACAAGTTTGTCTTATGTGCAATTGACAACAATACTACTGTATTTGGTTGGCTTGAAATCCTAGACAAGGACACATTACATAACATTTTTGTCAAATAACGTGTCTTCTCGTAACCCCTTAAAGATAATAGCAAACCAAATTCAGCGTTGGAATTTAATTTTATTATGTGATCAGTAGTAGTAGCCAACTAACCCTTAAAGTCAATCTCGTCGAACACGACTCCTTATTAAACTTGGTAACAGAACTTTGTTGACCACAAAAATAGTTTTAAAAATGTCTAACCATTAACTAATTTCAGATAATCTACTCACAAACCTATCAATATATTGTCAACCGAAGATTAGTTTGCTAACCTCAATTATATACTCCCTTCTTTTCATTTGATATGATATTTTCCTTATTAATTTATTTGTTCCCTAAAAGAAATATATATATATGTGTGTGTGTGTGTGAATCTCAAAGTGCAATATTAGAAGACAAAAATATCGATTAAAAGTTAATTAACCTCTTTGTCCGTCATTTAAACACTACTCTTGCTTTTGTACCAAATTGGTAAAAATAGGGGTGTGCATTCAAATCGGTTTATTGATAAATCGAATCGATTCTTTGTTATCGGTCGATTTCGAATTCAAAATTTTCCTTATCGAGGTATCGATTTCGATTTCGATTTTGTCCTCTTCGCTTATCGGTTTATCGATAATACCCTTTCCTTTACCCTAGGTTCCTAACAAAAAAAAATTTTAACCTTATTCTATAATATCCTTTCTTTTACCCTAAGTTCCTAACCCTATTATTTCATCTACCACATTTAAGTAATTATTATATTTAAAGCTCAAGAGAATTAATTTCAAATTAATGAAAAACAGAATTAGTCGTGATCATGTATTTTTTTTTTAATTACGTTGGAATGTTGGTGGCATACATTTGATCACTTACTTTAGTTTTGTTGCATGTGCTTGTTGACACAATTTTTATGCTATAAATAGTGTTCGTCTTATTTTAGCTTCTTTTTGTCCATATTAGTTAGGCGTGTTTATAGCGATATACTTTCCATGGAATCCCGCAAATTTTCTTATTGGTGTAATCGATAACCGAATCGATAAGCCCCAAAAATTAATAAATCTAAATTGAAAAAATCGAAATCTTATTGAAACGATAACGATAAGCATATGGACAAATCGATAATCGATAAACAATTATCGATAAGGGTCAAAATCGGATCGACAAATCGAATGCACGCCCCTAGGTAAAAATATCTCATACTTTCTACGTTTACTTTTACTTGTCTAGTATTCTAAAAATATTTTTTTATTTTTACTTATAACTTTTAGCATATCAAGAGAAGATAATTTCTCTTTTCTGCAATTATACCCACACTACAGTTATTCATTTCAGATCATTTTCTCAAATCCATTTATAAAAATATGGATCAATTAATATGGATATCATGATAAATTATGCATGTTATTTATTATTTATTAAAGGGCGTGGGATGAATAAAAATTAATGGAAGGAGTAATAAATTGAGCCTTAAATTTTCTACTACATCTGATATGAAAACATAAAATACAATTTAACGCATGAATTATTTTTTGAAATTGTGAACATTTCTGTACTCCCAACCAAATTCACCTAACAATCCAATTGAAACTCTCTCGGTCATTTTCACTTTCATAGTCTTTTTTATTACTTTTAGTTTGATAAATACTTAATGCATCTGGTATATTTAAACGTCTGGTGCTTTTGTATCCCCAATTAAATTCATAGAATATTTGGTTTGAGAACATTACATGTTTAATGATATTTGATAGATATTAATTGGCTAGCGCTCCTTGGATAATAAGGAAGACCAAGACTGTCATTAATTTCGTCAGTAGTAATTTAGCAAATTAACTTTGCAATTTCAGGTCACCTCCTTATGAGCCTAACAAATTACTTGTCGATACAAATTATATGTTTAACAAGTTTTTCGATATTGGAATTTGTTAGGCTCATAAGGAGGTGACCTGAAATTGCAAAGTTAATTTGCTAAATTACTACTGACGAAATTAATGACAGTCTTGGTCTTCCTTATTATCCAAGGATATATATATATATATATTCAGGCAAAATTTGTAGCAAAACATGAGCTTAGAAAATGAACTTCAAATTTATTTTTAGAAAACCTATCCAGCACACTCCAAAATCAAAAACCTTACCGGTTATTCTTGGGTGGCCACTTAATAAGTCACATATTCTTTACTTTTAATTTGCGTAGGCCATTCCAACGCTATATAAAAAGGTAACCTGGTGAACCAAGGTCCATATATATATATATATATATATATTCAGCAGTTTTGTTACATTTTCCCTTTATACGCATTTTCCCTTTAACATTTTCTCTTCCACGTTTTGCATTTAGGACATCCCATCTCCTGTGCTTCTCACGCTACAAGTTACCTCTGCCGTTACTGAACCTAACAATGTTAAACTACTGTAAATGCAGAGACTAAAATCACTCATTAATGTTATTTGAAGGTCAAAATTGCTAAGTTATGTAATGAGTGGACTAAAATCGTAATTTAGTATAGTATAGAAATATAGAGACCAAATATATTATTTTTCTTTCTTGAATAGTACCCCAACCATGACATGCACGTGTAAGTAGCCATATCTAGATTACTGGCTGTCGGGAAATTTGCATTTCCACTTTTTTTTATACTCCCTCCGTTTCCATTCTTTTTTGCACGGACTAAAAAGGAAATAGGTTCACATAAATTGAAACAGACGGAGTACCATTTTACACTTGTGAAGATAAAAATAATGGAGTGAAATTACACAAAGTGGTTATAGTTAACATCGCTTCCTAAGATGGAAGAGATATTGAAAAAAAAAATACTCACTTTTTCGAGAAAATTTCTCTTTTCAATATAAGTATTCCTTTTTCGTTTGATGTGAAATTTGGGAATAGTTCAATTATTATAAACCAACAAGTGTCTATGGGAAGAACAAAAGGAAGTTTGATGTGAAATTTGGGTCGTTTTTGTTTTCCTTTTACGAGTTAGGTCCATATTAAACGTAAAATCATTTATTATGTTTAGGGTCTCATGTGGTCTAGTTGGCTTTGTCTTGTCCATTCGTAAGTACTTGTTTAGCCCAATTTCTAAAACAATAAAAGTTCCTTTGTCTGAACGGAAACATATTTATTTAACTTTGAAAGTTTGGGCATTTGGCTTTACTTCGAGGTAAAAACACCTAACTGATTATATTCACGATTCACAACACGTATATATTCTCTTTCACAACAATTAGATAAAAGTTGATATTTTCTCAATCCCAAAATACTTGTCACTTCTCGCTTGTTGAGAGTTAATTTGATTAATTTTTTAAGGTAAATTAAATTATATTAATTTATTATTATAAAACTAGAATTTAGATATCCTAACAATATACAAAAGTATTTTAAAATATTGATTGATGTTAGGCTATAATTAAGTATTCTAGTCATTATTACACTCAAATTTACTGCACTTTGATTGAGTTTGAGCTTTAATCGAGTGTCTTGCACTAACTTTGTGTTTTATGTCTTGTAGGAGTGATTCCGAGTTATATAAATTTAATGGAATGAATTCAAGTGATTTGGAGCTTTGAATTCTGAGTAAAAGCCCAAGGAATTAAGCCAGAATCATATTCGGGGGTCAACGGATGATAGAGCAACAAAACAAAGAATCGAGTAGGCATATTGTGTACTGTCTAGTAAAATGCACATAACTTTTTGCTCAGAACTTCATTTGGGATACACAATATATAGTTGAAAATCTAACTCAAAGGGCTACAACTTTCCTATTTTACGTTTTATCAAATTCAAAACTAGGCAGTGTCTCCCGCGGTCGTCACCACGAACGAAATTGGGAAAAAGGGCCAGTTGAGCGCCACAAGCAGCGCCTGGCACCACCTGTGGTGCCAAAAATAGTATGCACAAATATTTGGGCGATATGGAAGGCGCCTGGCACCGGGCTGGGCACCGGTGACGTGAAACATGTCCTATTTTGCCCGGGACAAGGTTATTTCGGTCCTAAACCTACCCAACCTGTATAAAAGCAAGACTAAACCTATTTGTGAATGGGGAGACGCCACTTTGGAGTAAAAACACACACGAGATCGTGAGGAAGCAGAGAATTCTCAATTTTCTTTATCTTTTTCTAGTATTTTCAATTGATTCAACAATTATGCAATTGTTTGATTACGTCATGAGTGGCTAAACACCCATTGTTCTACGGTTGTGATTTAGCCATGAATATTGTTGTTTGATATTAGCTTGACCTTGATTATAATTCATCAATATATGATTGTTTCTTCAATTCTGTATTTAATTGCGTAATTGTCTGGCCAGCAATTATGTTCTATTTACTATCTATGTTATGCTTCGAAAACTGTATTTAGATTAGAGAAGAATTGTAGAGAGCGTGATCTTAACTCTTTGAGGGGGTGGGGGGATTTATGGTTAGGATAGGAATATACCTAGCCACCATGCTTAATTAAATGTTGTGATTTTACTGCGTTCTTAATAGATTGATTTCATAGGAATATAGATGTTAATCTATTGAGAATAGGTGAGTAGTACTTCGGGAGAAGGCTATAAGAGCATTTATCGATTAATTAACAACCATGAGTGAATTATATGAAAAGGATAGTTAATTAAAATACAAATACAATTGGTGAATAAATCACACAGCCCCGGAATACTTGTCTCTACTTAATACACAACAATAAATTCGTTACTTGATAATTTAGTTATTATTTAGAATCGTAGTATAGTATAATCATATTATTGGACTTTGCTTTTAGCTAGACTGAATAACAATTTTAGTGATTTAATGAGTATTTTGCACAAGTCTCTGTAGGGTCGACACTCAACTTATCATTATATTACTTGTCGATGACGTATACTTTCATGGGCGTTCAACAAGTTTTTGGCACCATTGCCGGGGACTTGATTATTAGCTACTTGCTAGTTTTTGCTTTAATTTCTTATTTCGTCTAGTCTAACGTTACTTGATTTTTGCTCACATATCAGGAACTTTTATTGAATGCGTAGGGTCAGAAGTCAGGACAGACTCAACGACTTTGACCCTGAACCTGAGAAAACATTTCACAGGAGGTTAAGGGAAGCAAGGGATACAAAAAATATTCAAGCACTCATTCAATTTCCTGTGAACATGGCAGAAGGGCAACCCATGGCTGTTCAGGAGGTGGCAATGCCCACTAATGCTAATGTTACCTCTAGCATAGTGAAGCCCAGAATCACTGGGCACTTTCAGTTGAAATAGGGCATGATCCAGCTACTTCATGCAAACGGGCAGTTTATGGGTCTTCCACATGAGGATCCACAACAGCGTATTTCGAACTTCTTGGAGATTAGTGATACTTATATCACTAACGGGGTCACTCCAGATTATGTGAGGCTTACACTTTTTCCATTCTTTCTGTTGGGCGAAGCTAAGCGATGGCTAACGGCATCACCAACTAATTCCATTATATCATGGAACGATTTGGCAAGAAAATTTCTAGTCTGGCAAGGTTCTTGCCTTCAGGAAAAACTGCAAAGATCAGAAGTGAGATAGTGGCCTTCAAATAGAAAGCAGGAGAATCTTTATACTCAGCTTGGGAAAGGCTGAAGGGGCTACTAAGAGACTGTCCTCATCACAATATAACGAATGAAGTGTTAGCTCACTCTTTCATAGAAGGCTACATTCTGAAGCAAAAAACGTGGTAGATGCTGCAGCTAGGGGTCAAGTGTTGGAGAAAAGTTTGGATGAGATATATGCATTATTGAACAAATTCTCCAAGAGCAATCCGGATTGGCAAGGAGAGATGGGAAGACACATAGTGCAAAAGGCTGCAAGGCTTCTTGACTTAGATGTCGTCTCAGCATTATCAACGTAGATTGCTACACTGACCAATCAAGTCAACCAAATGAACTTGAGTATCAACAAGCAACAAGTACAAACAGTACAACATGTTCAAATATTTTGTGAAGTATGTAGAGAGGGTCACATGAGCAATCTATGCCCAGCAAATCCAGATTTTGTATATATTTTGGGTAACGCAAATCGAGGCCAAAAAACTAAGTACGGGAACACCTACAACCCCAATTGGAGGAACCACCCAAACTTCTCTTGGGGTGGAAACCAGGGCACTCAGAATCAATACAGGCCTCAAACACCTCAACAACAATATAGACCACCTCAAGTTAAACAATAAACAAGTTCTACGAGTCAACTTGAAGACATGTTTAAAAAGATGGTGGTTGAACAGCAAAACTTTACCACACCAGTGAGAAATTTAGAGCGTCAAATGGGACATATTGCTAGTGCTCAAAACACTAGACAAGCTGGAGCTCTTCCAAGTGATACTGAAGAAAATCCTAAGGCACCAGTTAATGATGTGTCATTGAGAAATAGAAGAGCATTAGAAGAAATTCCAATGAAAAAGAAGGATACAACTCACCCTGAAGGAGAATTAGTTACCAAGCCAGTTGAGGGGAATAAGAAAGATGATAAAGGACTCGAGCCAGTAATTAAGACTAGGCCACCACCTTCGTTTCCACAAAGACTGCAGAAGCAAAAAGATGATGCTAAGCACAAGACATTCCTAGATATTTTGATCCAAGTGAGTGTGAATTTGCCTTTGGTGAAAATTTCATAAGAAGTGCCTAATTATGCAAGGTATCTCAAAGATATTGTGGCAAACAAATGAAGACATGCAGAGTTCGAAATAGTTGCACTTACTGAAGCGTGCAGTGCCAGAGTTCAGAGTAAACTTCCTCCTAAGTTGAAGGATCATGGGAGTTTCACAATTCATTTGTCTCTTGGAAAACAAGAAGTTTGTAGAGCCTTATGTGATTTAGGGGCTAGTATAAATTTGATGTCATACTCTTTGTTCAAGCAACTTGGATTGGGGGCGCACAGACCTACTACAATTACTTACAGCTAGTAGATAGGTCACTAGTCATGCTCGAAGAAATTATTGAGGATGTGTTAGTTCGAGTGGGAAAGTTTATTCTTCCTGCTGATTTTATTGTTCTTGATTACGAGGCAGATGAGAAAGTGCCCATTATTTTGGGTTGACCATTCTTGGCTACTGGTGGAGCAATTATTGATGTGAGGGCAGGGAAGTTAAAAATGAGAGTTGACGATGAGGAGGTCACTTTTAATGTGTACAAGGCACTTAAGCTCCCTAAGTATTATGTGGACTTGTGCATGATTGTTGTGGTAGAATCGAAGTGGATAAAGCAGCGTCCTTATGTGAATTGTAGTGCCATACGGGATAACTGAATTAGAGGAGGTAGTGTTTCCAGCTGAGCGTGTTAAGATGATTGAGAAAAGAGCCAAATATGAAAGAGGAGACCTTCCGAGAGTGTGCGAAAAGGCTAGAATTCATGGGAGAAAGAAGAAGAGAAAGTGCCCAACCTGAGAAGAGTAGCAGAGTCGTGCCACGACTATAAATAAGGTGCTTGTTGGGAGGCAACCCATCCTGTATATCTTTTATTTATTGATTTTTTTAGTGTCAAGTTTTGTGTTGTTTTTGTTGTGCAGAGTAGGGGAAGTCTGAGTACCCAAAGTTAAAGTTGATGAGCATGTTTGAGCTTAAGCGTGGGGTCGTCCCAACCCTTAATATTGAGGATCATGTTCAAGCTAGGCCCGAGAAGGTGTCAGGGAGTATTTCTCACCCTTATTTTAATATTTCTCTATGACCGTGCATCGAGGACTATGTAGAATATAAGTGTGGGGGTGGGGAAACTACTTTCTGACGTGTAATTGTATAAAACTATTTTTTTGTTTTTCTTTTAGAACTCGTAGTAGACATAGTCTAGGTTTAAAAACAATAAAAAAAATGTGAAAAAATTCAGACTTTTCCCGACGATAGATCTTTTGGACAATTTTCTTGAGGGATAAAAGTCCGATTTAAAAACACCGAAAAGGTTTTTATTTTTTTAAATAACTAGGAAGTATTTCTTGGATTTTTAGGCACCGGTTCATTTTCAAAGATGTAGCTCGAACCGGGCACTTTAATTTTTTTTTGGGAGTAGTTTAGGAAGAAACTGAGTCGTTCTGAGATACTCATTGACTTGATTGATGTTGGCACGTTAGGCTGTGACATACATTTTATTTTTCGGTGTACTTGGTTTGAATTGTGAAGCCCAAGTAAAGTTAATAGCCTATTTTGTGACGCATTTTCTCTGTTTTTTGACTTGTAGGCTACATAGTGCAATATTGCTTAAATTTCTCAATTATGTGTGCTTGCTTGACTTGAGAGTTGAACATAACCATCTTGATTGAGTCATGTGCAATATGTGTGTGAGAAATTGTCGTTTTCTATGCTATTCTGTGTAGTTTAGAACTTGCCCCGTGTGTTAATTGAAGCGAAATTATAAGTTGTGCTAATCTAGGAGATGGCGTAGGCATTTTCTTTCTTGATCATAGATGTGTTTTTCACATAAAAATAAAATTTTTCATTGCTAGCCCCTTTGAGCCTATAGACCTTTCTTTGGCACCCACATTACAAGCCATACCCCTATTTTATTCTTAATTTGATATTGATTGAACATTTACCTCCTAAGGCACTTAGGTGCTAAAAGAAGTAAGGTTAGAGATTGGGAGAAGCTTTTGAGTGGAACCATGGAACGGCCCGTTGGTGCACTAAAGTTGAATTTAAAGGTCACTAGCCGATGAATTTTATTGTATGGAGTGTGTAAAAAAGAAAAAGAGAAAAAAAATACATGATAGTTCAAATAATGTAGAAAATATGTAGAATCATAGAACACCTCCAATTCTTATTGATTTGCGCTAGTGAAAAATAGAGAAGTACGTATATGTTGGATGTGGCAAGTGAATCGGTTGAGAAGAATATGAGCTTGAATTGTAAATGTAATGTATGAAAGTTCTTAGAAGGGTTAGCCACTATTCATAAATATATCTTAACCTTCCCTTAGCCTACATTACAACCTTAAAACTCCAAATGGATCCTAGATTTTGCTAGCTCAAATTAGTAGAGATATGCACTACGGGCAAGCTTGTGGTACGACCATGAGATGCATATGAATTCTTTGTGAGAGTAAGTGAATTTGGTTCAATTATGCAATGTCCTTAATCTATATTCAAAAGTATATTTGAATGTATGGACTATCTATAGTCACTCTTTTGTTTGTTGATAAGAGCACATGATCTCATGGATGATTGGTAATGTTGTAAACTTTCTTGTTAGGTAAGTGCATGAATTGAGGGTACTTAGTGTTTGCAAGTTGATTGTTGAGGTTGGGTGGTGACGAATAGGTAGTTGGAATTAATTGAATAGAAATATTATACTTGGGTATGTTTAACGGGAAGAATGTGAATTTTTGTTTGTAAATGTAGTGTATTAAAGTGCTTAGGAGGGTTAGACACTATTCCTAAATATATCCTACCCGTCCCTTAAACTACATTACAACCTAAAAGTTCTAATTGATCCTAGATTTGGCTAGCTTAAATTAGTAGAGATATACACTACGGGCAAGCTTATGGTACGACCACGAAATGCATATGAATTCTTTGTGAGAGTGAGCAAATTTTGTTCAATTGTGTGATGTCCTTAATCTATATTCAAAAGTATATTTGAATGTATGGACTATCTATAGTCACTCTTTTGTTTGTTGATAAGAGCACATGATCTCATGGATGATTGGTAATGTTGTAAACTTTCTTGTTAGGTAAGTGCGTGAATTCAAGAAACATAAAACACCTCCAATTCTTATTGATTTGCGCTAGTGAAAAATAGAGAAGTACATAACTGAAAAGAGGGCTATGTTGGATGTAGCAAGTGAATCGGTTGAGAAGAATATGAGCTTGAATTGTAAATGTAGTGTATTAAAGTACTTAGGAGGGTGAGTCACTATTTCTGAATATATCCTACATGTCCATTAGCCTACATTACAACCTAAAAGTCCTAATTGATCCTAGATTTAGCTAGCTTAAATTAGTAGAGATATAAACTATAGGCAAGCTTATGGTACGACCACAAGATGCATATGAATTCTTTGTGAGAGCGGGTGAATTTTGTTCAATTGTGTGATGTCCTTAAATTATATTCAAAAGTATATTTAAATGTGTGGACCACCCAACATGTATAAAAGCAAGACTAAACCTATTTGTGAATGGGGAGACGCCACTTTGGAGTAAAAACACACACGGGATTGGGGAGCAAGAACATCTCAGATTTCTTCATCTTTTCTTAGTATTTTCAATTATCCAAACTTTTAAAATTGTTTGCTAATATCATAAGTGGCTATAAACCTATTGTTCTGGGGTTGTGATTAAGCCATAAATATTATTGTTTAACGTTGACTTAACCTTGATTATAATTCACTAACATATGGTTGTTTCTTTAATTCTGTGATTAATTGCTTAATTATCTGGCCAGTAGTTATGGCCTATTTACTATTTATGATATGCTTGGGAAAGCCATGTTTAGATTAGAGAAGAATTAAAGAGGGCGTGATCTTAACCCTTAGGGGGAGCTGATTTGTGGTTAGGATAGGAATATACCTAGTCATCGTGCTTAATGAAATATCATAATCTTAATGCGTTCTTAATAGATTGATTTCATAGGAATATAGGCGTTAATCTATTGAGAATATGTGAGTAGTACTTGGGGAGAAGGTTAGGAGAGCATTTATCGATTAATTAGCAACCATAAAGGTAGAGATAATTAGAACACAATTAGAACACAATAATAATGGTGAATAAATCACAACCCTGGAATACTTGCCTCTACTGAATACACAACAATCAATTCTTTACTTGATAATTTAGTTATTACTTAAAATCGTAGTATAATACAATCATATTATTGGACCTTGGTTTTAGTTGGACTAAATATCAATTGTAGTAATTTCGTGAATAGTTTACACAAGTCGTTGTGGGTTCGACACTCAACTTATCATTATATTACTTGTCGACCTCTTATATTTGTGTGTATGTGTTTGGGAGTAACATTGATCAAAGTTAATGTAATTTAAATCATAGGAAGCGAAAAATGATAAGTAAGTATTTTGGGACGGAGAGAGTAACTAATGGTACAGCAGGTACTTTTATAAATATGAAAAATATTAGCAAAGCAATAGCCAATAGGGGTGAGTGGTGACCGTGAAACTCGTCTATTCTTTAATTATTATTTAACTCTGATTTCATGAGTTTTTACGTTGAATTGGACATGAAAATGAGCATTTACCAGCAACTGCAACTATTTCAATGTATTACGCATTTAACAGCAACATCAGAAATTTCAAAGAAAGAGACCCTTTTCACAAAAAGTAGCAACGAAAGGAAAACGACGTACATTATTTTGTACAAACACTAAAAACTGTTTATCCTTATAACCATGAATGGTAAATCAAACAGATTCAGTATTAGGCGTTGTCATCTCAGTTTCTGGGCTTTTATTCTTGTCCTTCTTCGTTTGTCTGAACTCTCCATAGAAGTATGAGACAAAACCCCAAAGAGAAAGGAAAAGAGCAAGACCCTTTTCACCAGTAAAATTTTCTTTAAAGAAAATTACAGCTAATACTTCAGTAACGGGGAGCAAAACAGCGATCATAACCCCGGACATCAAAGAAGAAGAGCAGTAGATAACTCCAATAATACCCACGAAGAAGCACTCCCAAATAGCGGCAGTGCATACTATCACTATATAATATCTAGCTTCTCCGAGATTAAATTGTTTTGCCTCCCTTGATATTGCCTGCAAATATCGAGCAATATCTTAATCTATGACATTTAAAGAGATCCTCTATACCTAAAATAAAATTTGTAATCCCTTTTTTCTCAAAAGAATGATACTACTTTATTATTAGTTAGTTCAAAAGAATATCACACTTTTAAAATTTAAAATAATTTAACTAAATTTTTTTTGGTTGAAAAGAAAAGCATATTAGATAATTAAATAAGTACATAAGAGTTTATTGGATGCTTATATTGCATCAGATTAGTACAATTAAAACTAGCAACATTATTAATAGTATTTTATAACTACCTAAGTATTAAGAAACATTAAAGAGCATAAATGTCTTAGAGACACAAACTATTGTGACATGTTTATGTCCAATGTTTTAAGCTTGTGATTTTAAATGTGTCATAATATTGTGTGCCAATAAAAACTTTTTATTGAGGTTAAGTTAGTATTTTAAATTTGAATACTTTCCTAAAGTAGAAACGTGTAATTTTATTTGAACCAAAGCTAATAAGGAAAATATTTAAGTCATTTACACACTTACAGTGTAAAGTTCATAAGAATTTAAGTTATTTACACACTTACAATTCAAAGTTCTTATACATTATTAACGTATTGTAGCTTGTGATGCCGCGTCAATTGCTATTTTGTATGAGGTTACAATTAATGTATCATAAAAATTAACTGTAACCATTTCATAAATAACTTAATTATATAAATAATATTACTTGACGATGCACAAAATTTAATCCCAAAAAATAATAGTGTCACATAAATTACAACAAAAGGAATAAGATGCATGTGTAGAAAGGAGTTACAGTGGAAGGAAAAAAATACCTGAAAGTCTTTATTAACGATCATTCCTATAGTGCAAAAGGCAGTAGCAGCAATACCCATGATCATTTGAATCTCTAACACCAACGTAGCAGTAATAGCTTGTTTTGCCTTCATGTAAGTCAACTCAATACAAGGCAAAATGAATCCATACAAACCTGCTGCTAGAAGTGTCATCATAAAACCTATAATATATTCTTTACTTGTCACGCCCTCTGGTCGATCACCATTAGATCGAATACCCAATAAAATAGCACCAACTGTTAGTAAAACCACTGCGTTGATAGAGAAGGGTGTTAACTTCACCTTCACTATGAAGAAAGCACCTACCGCCGTGAAGGCAAGTTGAGCAGCAAGAAGAAGTGAAGAGGTTGATACGGGGAGTTTTGACACGCCCCACGAATAGAGAAAATTATCAAGACCAGTGGCAACGCCAATAAGAAATGATGCAATAAGAACTCGGGGTGTCGTCAAGTAAAACTTGGTATTTGAGCCTTCGGTTTTTCGACGATAATAGTATAGGATAGCAAGAGGTATAAGGGTGAGTGGGCATCCACCCGTTTGTAACCAACTACTAAGCCATATTCTTGAACCTCCCTCGACATAGTATAAACGCATCATTAGAGGACCACCACATATGCCAACAGCAAGAAATATGCAGCTAATCAGTAGGAGGATTCTCCTCATAATGGTGCTTAATCCTGGATGTTCCATATTTTTTTCTAGAGATTTGATTACTAAATTGGAGTATTATGTTACTCAGGCTGAAATGCTTTTCTTCTCAAAAGGTTTGAATGTTTGGACCTCTTGCAGTGATGAGATGTGTAGCCTAGCTAGTAGCATTTATAATTGAGAAGTGGCCCCACAAACAATAAGTTAACATAAATGAAGAATCAACATAGTCGTAATTACAGCAGTATTGATAATTTTATTATGATTCACAAGAGAAATTTATAACAATTAAAAAATATTTTAGAGCAAAGACTAAAGAAGCAATTATTGTGAATAATTTTGCTATTAAATTGCAGCATTGAATTTCAAGAAAAAACTAGTATGCCTACCATGACCACTGCCGCGTAAATAGCTATAACAACACTACTAGTTGGCGTAAAATTTGCATTTCCACTTCTGAAGAGAAAGATATGGATTTAAATTAATAACAAGGATATGGGGCAAACGTGAATTTTAATAACTTTGTTTGACTTGAATACTCACTCTGTTTTAATTTATGTGAATCGGTTTTATTGGTATGGTATTTAAGAAAAAAAGAAGAATTTTAGAATTTGTGGTTCTAAACGAGTCAGAAAAGGGCTCATAATATTTATGTAGTTATAAAAATTTCTCATTAAAAATAAAATTAAAAATTTAAGCTAAATTGTTTACAATTTAAAAACTGCCATTCTTTTTGAAACGTACCGAAAATAAAATAGTGTCACATAAACTAGAATAATTATGCGTAGCCACCCATATGACAGCTTTGTTAGAATTGAATAATTTATGCCAACATTAACAACTTAAATTGGTTTTCTGTCTTATTCCCACTCCCCCAACTCCACCTAACTTGGTGTTGACTTCTTCTTTTTTATAATTAAACAAAACTACGTGAAACTCGTGGATATATTTCTATTCGAAATATAGCTATCTGACTTTTGAAAGACACAACGATCTGAAAGCATTTTTTGTATTACAAAATATTTCCACAGCTTCTTCCTCTTCATTTTTTTAACATAAAAATGACTCCACACGTTTTGACAGTTCAAAAATTTAATGCACTCTCTTCTTTTTTCATTTTTTTTTCCATTTGAGTAACAATGATCTTACTCTTTGTCCACAGTATCGGAGTTGACTTTAAAATTGCGTCTGCTAGTTGCTTGAACGTTCTTAGAGTCAGCTTAAATTTAGCATCAATATCTGTCCCGTTGTACAATATTTCAAGCAATCCTTTCTATATAGTCTGGAGATATTCGTGTTTTTGTTTTTTATACGTCTTGAGGGTTTTTTTTTAAATCCATGTAGTCTCCACAATCTTTTTTAAAACAAGAGCCAACAATGAGTGGCTATATTTTATTAATGAAAATCCCAAAAGAAGGAACAAATTTAAAGCGAAGGTGACTAGGCAACAAAAGCACTGTACAATCTGATTATGAACTTGTCTATATGTTAAATGAGCTTTAATTTTCTTGATCATCATCAGAAAAGTAATCCACATTTGTCCTTTCAGAGATTACAATTTATTCATTCCTTGTTTTGTTATTAAGGAATTGATAGTTTGATACTATGTAGAAAAAAACAAACTGTATGAACTGTTGGCTAACGAGAAAGTTCAGTTATTTATTAGGGTTATAGCACAACTTTCAGAATCAACTAGGAAAATTCATGGTGCTAAATAGGGGCATTCACGGTTCAACGACAAAGTTTTTAGAAATTATATTATGCGTGCTTTCATGTGAACTTTATAATTCTTTTATTTTACGGTCGGTAATTTTTTGTTGAACTTTTTGTTCGAGATGATAATTGATAATATTTCAGCCACGCACAAGATTTCACGTATGTATGTAGCTTAAGTTCTATGTACTGATTGGTATAAAAATATTTATAAAATCACGTCACTTATAACATAATTACATATAAATATTTATAATAATATTATTGGTAATTGTGATGACCCAAAAAGTCAATCACTTGTTTTAAAAATAAATTGTGTTCCGATGATTTAAAAACCTCTTGCAGCATCAGCTCGATTTATCTGGGCACGTAGCCGGAAAGCCATTATGTGAAAAATATGTGAAAAATGATGAATTGTAATATTTTAGTTAAATGGACCCAGACCCGTGATTTGACGGTCCCCGAGGATCCGTAAGAAAATATGGGACTTAGGCGTATGCCCGGAATCAAATTCTGAGGTCCTGAGCCCGAGAAATAAATTTTTAAAGAAAATTGTTTTCTGGAATATTTGTGAGTTTTTGAAAATGAAATGTATTTACAATTTGATGGTATTTGGCCCGTATTCTGATTCCGGGACCCGACACAGGTCTTATATGTGGTTTTAGTCGAGTCTGTAAAATTTGGTAAGAAACGGACTTGAAATGACGTGAATCGGTCAGTATTTGAGAAAATTGGAAAATTTGATGTTCTAAAGTAATCTCATGATTTTTATGCTAAATTCATAGTTGTTGATGTTATTTTTGTGATTTGAATGCACGGGCAAGTCCGTATGATATTTTTAGGTTTGTGTGCATGTTTGGTTTGGAGCGCTGAGGTATCGGGTGAGTATTGGATACGCCACGAAGTTAAATTTTGACCTAGGATGTTGCGGATTTTTAACGGTATATTGCAGGCTTGTAGGCTTCGCATTTGCGAAACTTGGCTCGCAAATGCGAAGGCTATGATCCAAATGCGAATGAGCCCGGGCTAGAATTACCTCGCAAATGCGATGCCTCCACTTGATGTCTTAGTCACAAATGCGACTCCTATATCCCAAATGCAACTTTGCATTTGTAAGAGGTCTATCGCAAATGCAAAGAAAATCGGAAATTGACGTGGTCGCAAGTGCGAAAGTCTCAAAATTCTGAAGGATTTGCAATTGTGAACTCCGATTGCTATTGCGACATCACAGACCTATAAATTCACACTTAGACGCATTTTCAGGCATTTTTCATATCTTCTCAAAACTAAAAACACTCTTTGGCGAGTTTTCAAAGCCTACTTCTCTCCCTAATCGATTGTAAGTCATTTCTAACTTGTTTTCTTTAATCTTTAACATCTTCTCACATGATTTTAACTCAAAGTCACTGATTTTCATGGGGAAAATTAGGTGTTTTGGGTAGAACTTAGGTTTTTTTTGAAATTTTGGTGATTTGAACCTCGATTAAAGGTCCGATTTCAAGATAAATTATATATTTGGGTTCGTGGGGCAATGGGTAATCGGATTTTGGTTTGAAACTTGGGTTTTGACCATATGCGCCTAGGGGGAATTTTTGACTTTCTGGGAAAAACATTAGAAAACCTATTTTCATGCATTGGAATTGATTCATTTAGCAATTATTGATGTAATTAAGTAACTTGTGGGTAGATACGAGCGAATTGGTGGTGGAACCAAGAGGTAAAGCCATAGTTGAGACTTAAATCGTGTTCGTGGCATCGAGCTAAGTGTTTGGTCTAACTTTAGCTTGAGAGATTAGGAGTTGTGTCCTATTTGCTATGTGTTATTTGTTGGGCACGACGTATAGGCATGGTGACGAGTATATATACCTTGGTGTCAAGCATGCCTGTGAGTCTTCTATTATGATTATTTTGACTCTTTTTATGTTGTTCATCTCTTATGGTAGTCATTTTTGGCAGTTACTGTTTTAATATTATTGCATGCCATTTTATTTATGGTACATATGACTCTTATGTTTAGATAATTATTTGTGCGATGTATGCTGGAGTAACTAATGTTGTTTGTGTTTTTGTTTTTGTTTGCCTTTCTCTTCCATGCGCCAAGGGTCGATTGGAAACAGCCTCTCTGCCCTCTCGGGTAAAGGTAAGGTCTGTCTACATATTACCCTCCCCAGACCCCACTTTGTTGGAATATACTGGGTTGTTTTTGTTGTAGTTGTTGTTGTTTGTGTTGTTCATATGCCTTTTGTGATGATTTCTATTGTTGAGTAAAGTGTGTGGAAGAAATTCTGATAATTGAGCATTGAAGAGCGTTGGCTCGAGTTGTATAATGAATTGTGGAAATATAGTTGCCATTTGAACTTTATAGATCATTGGCTCAAGTTGTGAAGTGATTTCTGAAGTAAAACTGAAAAAAAAGAATAGAATTGTTATATTGTCTCTCTTGACGAGATGTTGATGCTTTTGATATTTTTCCCTTGCCGAGAATTGATTGTTGTACTATTGTTCCCTTACCGGGATCTTATTGTGATTTTATTTATTTCCTTGACCCCATTTCTTGTGGCTATTGCTTGGGTAAAGAAGAGTGTTATAGTACGAAGGGTGATGCCGTGCATTATTTTGGTGAGGAAGAGTGTTAAAGCACGAAGGGTGATGCCGCATATGATATTTGTGAGGAAGAGTGTAAAGCACGAAGGGTGATGTCGTGCTGTGCCGCACAAAGTATAATTTCCTGCCGATTATATTGATATTATGGTATGGTTAAGAATAAAAGCACGAAGTGTGATGTTGTGCCGTTTATATTGATTCTTATGGTTACGATGATAGTAAAAGCACGAAGGGTGATGTCGTGTACTTGTTTGATCCCCGCTTCTTGTTGTTAATTGAGATATGTTTTTCCTTCCATTTATCCGCTCTCTTGCTATTCTTAGTTGATGTTTCCCTGCAGCATGTTACCCTCACTCCCATACTTAACAGTACATTAATGTTCTTCTTTTCCACTGTATATGAGTTAACTGCACAGGTTATTTAGTAGTATGGTCCTAGCCTCGTCACTACTTCGCCAGGGTTAGGCTAGGCACTTACCAGCACATGTGGTCGGTTGTGCTGATACTACACTTTGCACTGTGTGCAGATCCTAGAGCTGCAGCTTTTGGAGCCTTCAGTCTAGTTAGAGATTCCGAGGTGGTCCTGCAGGCGTCCGTGGGCCCCAACCTTCTCTTATCACTTTATATTCTTTTTTTATTTACTTCAGGGATAGATTGTATCTTTCTGTCAGACCATGTTTGTAGTAATTCTAGACTGTCTATGAAGTGTGACACCAGTTCTGGGTAGATTTTGCTTTAGATGATGTATTGGATATTTATTCAAATGTTTTATCGTTTCGTCCACTTGTTTAAAAAATTTCGTTGTTTATAAACTAATGTTCCTAACCATTAAAGGATTTAAAATTTAGAAAAGGTAATTTGTACAAACAGTTGGCTTGCCTAGATTTCATTAGTAGGCGCCATCACAACTCTCGATGATGAGAAATCTGGGTTGTGACAAGTTGGTATCAAAGCTCTAGGTTACATAGGTCTCACAAGTCACAGACGAGCTTGGTAGAGTCTGAGGAATCGGGAGTCTGTATATATCCCCCAGAGGCTATAGAGTTAGGGAAATTTCACATCTATTATTTCTAGCCATGCAGTTTGGTCTTTCAATCCTAATTGAATTTCTACTATGTTCTTCCGCAGATGTCGAAACACGAGTTTCCTCATCCGCTGATCAGCAGCCTAAGCCCCCAGCAACAGCTTCCATGAGGGTCAGAGGGCAAGGTCAAGGCCATGCTAAGGGCTGAGGTAGGGGCAGAGCTCAGCTTAGAGTAGCATACTAGTGGCGAAGCCTCAGGTTGTCTTTGATGATGAGGTTGTGAGGCCCCGTGAAAATTTCTACCCAAAAACTCAAATGCTCGTAGTGTTAAATTAGGAATATATGTTAGAAATGCGTAAGCTCGCTGGGGTTCAGACCCTTTGTACTGATCTATGCATTAAAAAGTCAAGAATTAAAGTTTTCCAGAAAAGTGTGATTATAGGATCGAGAATACGGTCGCATATCAGGTATGCGGACCGCATATCCGTCGTATAGTTAGTAAGTGTGTTGGTAAAATTTGAGGCCAACTATGAGTTTGATTATGCGGTCGCATAACCAATTTGTGGACCACATAGTCGTCGCATAATTTTCTTAGTATTTTGTAAAGGACGATTCTGCGGTGTATTATGCGACCGTAGAACGTACATGCAGACCACATTCGTGCCGCAGACCCAGACAATGTGTTCAGTTTTTAGGGAGCATTTTTGCGGTCCATTAGCGGACCGCATGTCAACTTTGTGATCGCAAATGCCATTGCAGACTTGAGTCGGGGCTTCAGTTTTCTAAATTTTAAACCTGACCCCCTGTCGTTATATCCTGTGCAACAGCTCGTTTTAAGCCTTCTTCCTGACACTTTTAGAGTGAGACAGAGGGGTCCAAGATAGGGAAAGTGCTTCCCATCAAAATTACTTCATGAATCCTTGTCAAATCATTGAAGATAATCAAGTGAGGGACCTAAACCTTCATCCCAAGAGGTAAGACTTCATCACCTCAGCTCTTATTTTTGCACATAGCTACAAGGGGTCATTAGGGAGGTAATTCATGGGGACAAGGGGGATTGCATTGCATGCATGTGTTTTTTAAAATTATGGGAAATATAAATAAAGAGGCATGGGTAATGGGCTAGTGCAATCTTGCATAAAAGAACCATAAGGCCTTAATGAACACTAAATGCTCGATAAAATGCTCAAGATAGCCTTGATTATGATCTTTTCCTGATTATGAGTTAATTATGCTATATTGCTTAAATAGATCAAAGTGCGAACATTCCAGAACATTCGTTATAGGATTAAGGAAAGCTCATTTTATGTATGTATGGCTAAAACCCCGTCTTTTAGAAATTGAGCTTTATCGGCGATTGTGTGAATACGGTAAGATTAAAGTTGAACTGTTTTATTGATTGTTATTTCACTTGAATTGGTGTTGCAACCTCATATGCGTGAAAAGTATGTCTCAATATGATCATTATGCTATTCTTGATAAATCGAAAAGGTGCAACGACTGTGGATCATGAATTGAAATGCTTAGACCTTAAATTGAAATCAAAGCTGCATATGTTGTGCCATCTATGTAAAGTCTCCTCTATGCCTACAATTTTAATTTCTCTTGTGTGCACTTATTATCTTGAATTATAAATCTAACATTGAAATTGGGAATGATGTGAAGTGTGGCCTAGTGCCAAATATTTGATGTGATAGTTGCGGCCCCATATGCCTATGGAATGATATATATGAAACAAAGATGTAAACGAGATGATTGATGAAAGAACGAAACACCTTGGTAAGGAGGACTAGATGATCTAGCCGAGATCGGACGCCGTGCTATGATCATGGTGGTAATTTCAAGTGTGGACTATAAAAGAACTATCAACCGAGCCTCTGTATGGGGCCCGATCTCGAGGATCTCGGCTCCAAGTATAGGCTCTAAAAAGCCGACATCAAAATTCAAAAATTAACTTTGCATAAGCACTAAAAATAAAATTTGAAGACTTGAAGCAAATATCTTTTTGAATTCCCAAAAAGTATATAAAAAGGCGTCTCGACAAAGCACCCCTCCCTCCCGAGAAATTCATATACAAAAAAGAAAATGCAAAGAAGACAACATGGGTCTATTCTTCACCTCTGGATCACTTCCGGAACCCTTGTCCGAAGTAGTTGAAAGTGTGGATTCTTCCTCCAAGGCTCGGGATTTATCAATCTCCTCATAGAGATCGACACCTTTGGCGTTTACCTCCTTGAAGGACTGCCTCCTGGATTGCAAACGAGCATAAGAAATGGCCCGAGCAATCTTTAGCTCAACCTTCTCAGATATCTCATTAGCTCGATCATTTGTAGTGGTGGAATCTCTCTTGTATGAGGGCGCATTTCATCAGCCTCAGACTTGGCCACAGATTAGACAGGGGCCTACACTTCGAAGAAGATCCTAGGTGAAGGCGAACTCTCTATGAAAAAGGTCTCTCTCCTAGGTCACGACCTTATTTTGCCTCTTCAGCTCGAGGATCTCCTTATCCTTGGATGCAACATCTTCCTTAAGTCGCCCCACCAGGGCATTCTTTTGCCCAGTTTGCAAAGGCAAATCAAGATAATGATCATCAAGTTATAAGAACAAAAAGATGAACTCATGTATGTCGTGTTACCTTCTCAGCAAGGCTAGTCAGTTCCTGGTGCACTCCCTCAATATTCGCCTGAAGCCCACTCAACTCCTCTCCTTTTCGGGCGGAGGAAACCGTCGACTCATTTAGCTCCGAGGTGAGCTTCTCGAGCTCCTCCTTATGGAATGAAAGCTCATCTTAAAGCCTAGAAAAGGCATGGTCATACAATTTCTTGACCTACAACAAAGTGGAGAAGTTAGAAAAGCAAGGGTAAGAATTTAAAGTGCATATGGTATGTCAAGAGTATCACCTGCTTTTGAAGCCTCTCAACCTCCTCGAGAGCAACAGGAGCATCGAGATCTGTGTCTTCATCGACACCGATGACGTAGTCCTTGAGTATATCATCCTTTCCTTGAGAGGCCTCCACATTGGCAGTGCCCCCATCTTGGGCATCCCTTATTTCCCCCGTAGAAAATACAGGGCCCGATTCAAAGCCACCCATGGCATCGATTTCAATAAGGGTTTTCTCTCGACCCTGAGAAACTTCGAATTTATGCCCTCCAAAATAGCCAGATGAGGATTTTCCGTCATGGACTATACCATGTCCATTTTGAAGCTTGGAGACTGCACCCAAATCCTCCCCGAGGGTCTTCTCAGCACGAGTTTGAACCATATCGTCCACCCTTGACTCTGCGTCCTTCCACTCAACAGCATTTGGAGCATCAGCTCTCCGTCCTACCCTATGTACCAAAGGGCGGTCGCTATCACCTTAATATTCGTCTTCGGTGTATTGACTCGCTGCAGCAAAGGAAATCAAGACCATGGCGTCGGTTTGAGTCTTATGCGCCTTGGTTTCTTTGATTTTGGATACTTGATTGATGTCTCCTTCTTCCGCTTCTTACCCTTGCTGGGTTGCAAGGTTCCTTCTTTACTAGGAAGAGGTGGTCTCATTGACACACATTGCCCAAGGCCTACACAAGCATGACTTATTAAACTCATCACCATAAAGAATACTCCTACGGAACTTGGTAATGACGACAATGAAAAGTGCATCGTGGTTGTTGTCCCACCACCGCGTTTCGGCCAAATCACGCACTTGTTGTAAGAAAAATCAGAGTCTAATTGTTTGATCCATCCTGGGAGGTTCTGAACCTAACCAGGGTACCAAACGGTCGATGTATAATCAAAAGACGATCATTTCAAAAGGGGAAGAAGGAGCAACAAAATATGCTTCATGTTCTATTCCTTCGGGAATGGCATCCTATCAGCATGGATGATGTCCGAGGTTCTAACTCTGATAAATCGGCTCATCCATCCCCGGTATTTGTCCTCATCGATGCTCGCAAACAATGTCTTGGCGGATCAAGGATGAAGCTTGATTAAACCTCGAAAGAGATGGGGGATGTACAACCTGACCAAATGATTAAGGATGAAGGTCATTCCCTCGACCCAGTGGAGAAATATCTTAGCGTGTAACAATCCTATAGAAAGAAGGGTAGATCTGATTGAGTGTCACTCAGTAATCACGACAAAGGTCAAGAATCACCGGATCTATCAACGAGGAAGAAGAATCTACGGGGCCTAGAGTGAAGGGGTATGTGTATACACTGAGGAAGCCATCTTTGTATTCCACTATGCTTTCATCAACTTTAGGGATCCCTACTTGCACTAACCCCCACCGTCAGCAGTCTTTCTTTACTCTCTTCGTGTCAGTCACCACACTTTTGTACCGAGACGTGGGCTCGCATCGACCCGATGTAAAAGGGGTATTTTCATTGGTAAAATCGGAGACCGTGTCGAAATGGCTACATTTCTCAATACTTGGAGGTTTTTTAGGTTTACCCATGGACAGGCATGATAAAGAAGTGGTACCCTCTTTATGACGTACCATTTTTGAAGTTTTTTCAATGACTATAACTTATTTCAAAGAAAGAAGATGAAGAAACAAGACAAAAAGAAGATAGATGCAGAAAGCTATGATCTTAGCTCTAAAAACGTGAAGATATTGTAAAAGTGTGAATCAAAAATGAAGTGAAGTATTTATATAAGCTATTTGAGCAATTTTTGATGAGCGGAAAGGTCGAACCAATAGCGGTTTATGGGCATTTCGGTAATCATACTGATAGCAACCCCTGCGTAGCCTTTGAGTCATGGCATTTAATGTTCTAACCAGCTGACGACATGATGGAAGTATCAAAGAGGCAAGAATTCAAGACAGTTTATTTTCATTTTCACTCTAAGAAAAGAGGGAATTATCTGTATATGGCTAAAATCGGAGGGTCCAATTTTATGATCATTATGACACTCCATATCCTATCTCTAGAAAGCTCGAGGCAAATCTCGAGGTTAGACCCCGAGGGTTCCCTATGTTCGACCTCGGGGCAATGCAATTTTATGATCATTTCTAACTCATACTTAGCATCTATCTCTTAACAACTAGCATAAAAATACTTTACGTATTTTTAGAATCATAAATCAAATTTAATTGTAGTTATCATTTTCAAGGTAAACACGGGGCTTAGCTAGCATTACAATGTAACCTCATGCCTATTTGATTTATTGATTTAGTTCTTTTCTTTTGATGTTGGGGTGATTAAGTATTACATTAATGAATGCATATATAAACAACATTTTAAGCTTATCAATAAAATTTATGTGTACACATCAAATGAAACCATGACTTATTGGTAGAACACTAGCCAAATTGAATGATATTTAATGCACCTTGGGGGAGGGGGCACTTGGGAAAGCCTAACTAGGATGGGCACGCTGGGTGTTGGGAAATAGGAATGGCCATTAAATATAAGTCTAGTAGTATACTCGCTCCATTTACTTTTACTCGGTATATTTTAACTTTTCACGCCCCTTAAAAAAATAATAAAAAAAGTGCATAATTTACTATGATACTCATATTACTTGATGCATATTTTATTGGAATTGATAAAGTAATTTAAAATGAGTAATAAATATTGTGGTATAATAGGAAAAAATGTATTTTCTCTTGATATGTGGAAAGTGACAAGTAAAATAAAATCTATTTTAGCATTCATGCTAAGTAAAAGTGAATGGAGAGAGTAAAAACAAGCAGATTTAAGCAATAATTCATCAAGAAGTTAACCTAAATAGTCGCTCACTCAACCAATATATATATATATATATATATATATATATATATATATATATATATATATATATATAATGTCCTTCAATGTAAACAATAAATTTGACCAGTAATGTGTGTAAGGATCTGCATCAATCGGGCATGAAGAAATATTTACAATACTTGTACTTCTCAGCCATTGATTTACTAGTTAGATTAGTTATTTGATTTTCTAGATCGCTTCATTAGATATGCCTTTACTTGTTTGCTAACAGATAATAGTCTAATCACATCACATTTATTGTCAGACTCTGTATACCATCAAAATCGGGCTCACCCGATTTTACTGATTTATTAAGATTCGTGTGAAGGATTGATGATCGATCCTGTAATAAATCAAATCGAGACACGAGGATAAAACAACAAGTTCAGATTTGAGGCACCTAGCAAGATTAAAACCGATAATGATCGAGGTTGAGTAGGATATACATCGAGCAAGACCAAACGAAAAGGAAAGATAACAGTAACTGGTCGAAGGTAGTGACGAAAATCTCAAAACAGATCAAATTAAGGGCGGCTATTTTGTTAATCATGATATTTACTTCCATAATTAGAATTTTACCATAGATAAGATTAATCTACTGTATAAATAAGGTTCTAATCATTTATAAGACATATTATTCTCACGTATCAAAGTAATACACATTCTCTTTAGCTCATATTCTTGGTCATCGGCTTGTTATACTTTTGAATATTCTTGCACTAATCAGTTCGAGGGTACTCTAGCTCCAGGGCTGAATTTTATTCAAACACTAGTTTGCTTTATCTTATTGTCAATTTCTATTATTAATATTCGTATTCATCAATTGGTATTAGGTAAAATCACGTGTACTTAAAATAATATTATCAGTTTAATTGTTATACAATTTTTAGGGTGAAAAGTTTGGCACCCACCGTGGGACTAAGGATAATAGTGATTGCCTGGTACAATTTTCATCACACGCACTATTATACGCTTGTTCCTTGAAGTGTCTTTGATTCCACGACCAACATATCAAACCCCCAAGTAGCACCCACACACAGACAATGGTCGTAATATTATGGCGAGAACAAAAAGATAGTAGCCCTAGGAAACGGAGTAACCCCAGTTAACCCCGATGGAGTTCCAAACATGGACCCAATCAATGTCAGCTCCCATATTGCCATTAACGGGGATTTGGACTTCGATCTGGATAATAGCATATGTAAGATGTTCGAACAGCCGATCAGAAAAGCACAAAGTGATGAAGAAAGTGGGATTAGCCTTCAAATGATATTTAAAATGTTGCAGACTCAACAAGCTCCAATAGCATAACTCCAAAATCAAATCGAGTACCAAGGAGGATCGAGCCCTAACCCTCACTTCACAGAGTCAGATCAATTATGGAGAGGCCAATGATAACGAATTACAGACTAACCCTGCTATTATGAAGATGCTCGAAAACTCACAAAACCAATAGAATCAGGGGAGAATAAGATTGAGGAAAATCACAAAATGGTAGAAGCATACAACTCCCAATTGATCAAATTTTGAAGGCACTACAAATATTGGAAGGACTAGATTCTTAAAAGTCCGTGCAAAGACCCTTCCACCCTAATGCGGCTCCGAAGCCCATCCCGAAGAAATTCTGCATGCCACAAATTCCTAACTACAATGGGACCATTGACCCTAATGAGCATTTACTTCTTATAAGTGATCTATTAAGGGAAATAACTTGGAAGATACCAGATTGAATCCTTGTTGCTGAAAAAATTCAGAGAAACTCTATAAAAGGGTGCCATGGTATGATACCATAATTTACCACCTAATTCTATTGATTCATTTGTTATACTTGCAGAATCCTTTGTAACGGCGCACGCTGGAGCCATTAAGGATGCAACTAGAAAGTCAGACCTATTCAAGGTAAGACAAAAAGACAACGAGATGCTTAGGGAATTTGTTTCTCGATTTCAAATGGAACGGATGGATCTACCACCGGTCACCGACGATTAGGCTATTCAAGCCTTCACTCAAGGTCTCAACTAATGGAGTTCTATATCTTCAGTTGAAGGAAAGTTTTATTGAGTACCTGGCTGTCACTTGACCCGACGTACATAATCGATATCAGTCAAAGATCAGGATCGAGGATGACCAACTAGGGACCCCTTTTAGGTTCGTTTATCCTAACATGCCCATGGATTGGATCAAAAGGGACATCGATCAAGAGCTAAGGTCGAACAGAGATCTATATCAATTGTACAATAGATATCTTAGAAGCAGCGGGTCTAGGCAAAGCTTTGCACGAAATGAGAGGAGAAGTGATCGAGGTCAAAATTCACGGGGGCATAATGCAGAGGAAGATCACGTTAAACATCCAAAATTTGATTAAAGGTGCGACCCCGTTCAAATTCTTTCTATTTTTTTGACTAACACATGCAGGCTATCAACAAGGATTGGTACAAAGCTTTGGATCTTAAAGCACCTATTGCACTATTTTTCCTTGAATCGGTTTTGTCCCAAATAGGTTTTTCCGATGAGATTTTTAACGAGGTAGCCATTATTCGTGCTAATTATTCAACAGTATCTGATGCTCCCTACAATAAGCCTCGAGTACAGGGGTGCATTACCCGTGAATGTCTACTTTGTTATTGTCACGCCCTACAATTCGAGGAGCGCGACCGGTGCTCAACCGAGTGAACCCGAGTGAACAAGCCTGTTAGTTTCATTCTACCCAAACAACTTTATGATTAAATAGAAGATGGACTCCATTAATCAGATTTAGTAAGTATTTCATTAACAACTTCCATTAGCGACTTAAATCATATTTATTAAAATATTACAAGTTTCATAAATCTTTGCCAAACATCAATATTTTTATTTAAATTCCAATACCCGACACTAGCCATAACGTGTCTACGGAGCCTCTAAACATGACTGGGGAGTAATGTAATATGGAAATTCCAGTAACAAGGCTCTGGCTATACCTCAATTACAACGTATAAAATAAATAGATGAAAAAGATCCTCGAACGAAGTGGGGCTCACCAAATCAGCTGAAAGGATGACACGACACTAGCTGTGACCAATACTGCCTGCTATAGGAACACCTACATCCATTTAAAGACGTAGCGCCCCCGATAAAAGAGACATTAGTGCCTTCGAATAGCACTAGTATGTATAACTAAACATCATCTACTTAGAAAGAACTATTATACAAGAACAAAGAAATCATAAAGGTCAATCAAGAGCTTTAACAATCACCACATCATCAACTAAACAAACCATATAATCTTTCACATGTTTTCCATAACTTAGTTTAGGGTACTTGATATTGTTCATCATCTTTCATAATCTCACCTCTTTATTTTGTGGAGTCCGACCATGACCCGATCGGCTAGGTTGCTTCATTTGAGATATGTACCTCAATCACAATCTCATTCTCAATTTTCGAATTTCAATATCAGAACAATACCACCATGTGTGCGGCATGGTGTCTGATCATAGCCCGATCGGCTAGGCCGCCTTACCTAGGCGTTGTTACTTTCTCATTAATCATCTCATTTCACATATATCAACTCATAGGTACTTGGAGCCACAATTTAAATTATCACATCATACTTGGCACTAGGCCACATTTATAACTCAATCTCTTCTTTCCCACATTTCACATCATTTCCAAATATTTCACATCAATATCAATTTCAACGACAAGCCATTCAATTTAAGATGTCAATACACATGAGAAATTCAAGTTATAAGCATAGAGAGAAATTCTCATGATTCTACACAATAATCACAATTTAAACTTGACTTGAAATCTAGGCAATTTAGCATATACTTCACATTCTTCAATCTCAATTTTAAATACATAATTTACATTCCTTGCACCTTTTCAAGTTATCAAGAATAGCACATTGATCAGATTGGAATGCATCTTTCATAAATATAGGGTCACAGCACCAATTCATGTAAAGTACCAAACAAAGAAAGAATCCAAAATTCAGTCTTACCACATTTATACAAGCATCGATGTAGCTCAATTTCCAAAAGACGGGATTTTAGCCGTACATACCTCGTTTAAGCTTTCCTTAAGTCACTAAGACGTTTTGGAAATTCGAGCCATCCAATCTACTTGAAACATAATAAAATTGAACACAAATTAGGAAGGTATTCATGGTTTCAGCTCATTTGGATATTTTATCAAACACTAGTTGAGCTTCTTGATTTTTAATCTCTTTTACAAGACTTCCTTCATTCCCCAACCCCATCTTTATTTATTTATATTCATCAATCTTCCCACAAACCTAATTTGTACATGCATGTATACATAATACTATTACCCCAAGAATCATACCTCAATAACCTACCTCACAATCTCTACAATACCAACACAACCTAGGTTAGGCACCTATGACTTCTAATACCCATACCATGAGTTACAATACTTAACCCATACTCATATTTCTATAATAACTCCATATATGTAAGTCTAAGGTGTAGGATTACCTCTTGTTGACGAAATCTTGAAAGACAACTTTGGGCTGTTCTTGAGATTTTGAAGACATCCTATGAAACCCAATCAAAATCATGTTGTAACTCATTATTGAGAAGTGAAATCACCATGGAAACACACTTAAAAACTCACCTTAGGTGTGCAATTGGATGCCTTGGTCAAGTTGGGGGTGTAGAGGAAGCCCTAAACTTGAGAAATGACTCAAATTCTCTTATTTCCGGTCTTTAGGGTTTTAAAAACCTTCCACGCATGCGAGCCCTCACTATGTTCGAACGCAGGAGGCAGAATACTCAGCATAATGCGCGACTTCGTGCTAATATTCGTGCTAGTGACACCTTCCCAGTAAAATGAACATAACGTTCTGTCTACACCTCCAAATAATGAATAGTTTGTTGCGTTAGAAACTAGACGCAGAGGGGTTTAAGTGGATAGGTTATCCGTTACACAACTCCTTATATAACTGGATATATGATCGTTCAAATTGAGGTCTTGTGCGCACTCATTTACAGATTTATCTAATATGAAGTTCTCCAACTTGGCTTAGACTTAAGCCTCTCCTTAGCCCCCAATTCACCACCAATATGAAATATATGCTTATTAACATATCCAAATGATACCCGTTATATCATGAATCCTCATTTTCACACAAAATGAAATAATTAGCCTACATGGGCACGACAAAATCTCAACTTGGAAAATATTCCGAGGCCTTACATTCTCCCCTCTTTGGATCATTCGTCCTCAAATAAGGATCAAGGTTCACTCATTGGTCATCCTTATGTAACTTCAACTTTTTCACATCATGAAATATATCAACAATCCCGAATTTGGCTATCTACATCAATTTCCAAAAATTTCACCAGAGCTTCCTTTGTAACTCAGCCTATCCACCTGTCAGAGAACCACCGAAACCATCCTAAAAATACATTCACATCTCGAAAAAGCACCGCAATATATATACTCATAACACTAATTCTCAGCATCACAAAACTACATTATCATAATGACACCAGAACATGGACTACACACTTTTATATCATAACATCTATAGGGTAACTTTCAAATCAACTCCAATTGTTATACAATCAAGCAAAAATATTTTCTTTCCACGACACTTTTGGCCTTCAAGTGGTCTTCTCAACTTACAAGAAATGTGCTTATATATCCTTCATTATCAATTTTCATAATATTTATAAGGGGAAATTTTGAGAATAACCTGTTCATCCTCCAAAACTCTGAATCTCTAAGCGATCACTCACACTAAACCCTTGATGACCTGCAACAATTACTCTAAGATGTGCCATCATAAACTGACATTAAAATTACATATCGAATATATGGGATCACACGGGGATACTTCTTCTTTGACATGTTTGAACCTTCAATACCCAATAGATCTAATACAAAAGAGCAACGGAGTTCAAGATGGGGCTGGAATTATTTAGGAATCCATTTAGGTAGCGAGCAGAGTATTTCATGAGGTTACATGCTGAAGGATGTGAGAATTACTACTAACAATGCTAACAGGGTTAATCATAGTGACACCATCAATTGTTAGGCAAATGAGGCATATGGGTAACTAGTACTTTGGCAATGTAAGTCATTAAGGAAGGATGTTCAAGCACGTAACCCAATCATCTCTGGAGTGTAGGGAAAATCTAGTTACCGAGAATGAGAATATTCTGGCACCTTGAATGCTATATGGGATCCAAATACATGAAGTGGAACTACACTCGTGACGTTAGGTGACACAAGGAATCTATGTCGTAAGCACATGAGGATGAAAATGAAGTTGAACACTTATGATATTGTCATATTTCAAACAACTTAACCCATTCTGATAGTTTATCTTATATGATATAATTATAGATACGACAACTTGTCTTCCAAATTAATATGCTCATGATATGTACAAAAATCTAAGGGCATCTAGTCTCACCCTCCTTTCACGAGTAAAACCACATAGCTCGGACATCTAAATATTGGGATGAAATCATGTACTGGTTAGAGGCATTCTAATGGTAAACATGATGCTCCGGGGAGAAAGACAAATGACACTCTTATTCACCCAAGGAGCTGTAATACCAAGGGTAGCAAAACTCCCCCCTCATGACAATGATATAGTCAATTATTCTAGAAGTCATGTGAGAAGAAAGCCATGTAACCCATCCAATCCGAAGCATTTAAGACTTTGGAAAAAGGTATACAGTTTGGTTTGAAATTACGGCAATTTAATCTCGAACTTTTAGAAAAATCATTACTTTTTTTTTGAAATCCAAGAGCAAGCCCTCGTAGTCCTAGAAAATCGTTAACAATGGCAATAAAGTATTTAAAATCATTATGAGTTGGTATTAAACAAGGCCTCAAAGTGCCCACATGGATAAGTTCGAAGGAATGAGATGTATTAATGCATTTATCAAGGAGAAGTAACCTGGCTTATCTAGTCACATGGCAAAGCAGAGCAGGTAAATGGTTGTTAAAAGAACACCTACAAAGAATACCAACAATAATTATTTATTCCAACTAAAGGAATATCTCCCCGTCCTTAATGCTACAAGACTTCCACTTTGATTCCATGAAACATAAATGAATTTTACAACGAGAGTTAGCAGATGAAATAGATAGTAGTGTAGCAAAACTAGTGAGCGCCATTTGGAACCAACAAGCTTAAACTAAGTCAATGATATTAGAAGTCCATAATAAAAGGGGATTTACCTACTTTTAGTGTCCTTTTAGAAACGGGTACTTGTAGAGTATAAAAATGAGGTGAATTTAATCGAATCGTATAGTTGGATGACTAGTCAAGACATTGAGATAATATCGCATTGAAGATTATGGGTAAACAACACATGATGCAAGAAAAATGAAAAGAAAGTGAAAGAGCCTGATGGAAGTCCCTTTACATTGTAACCACTAGGAATGGTGGTAATATAAAGCGATTACGAGAAGCTACATTTTTGAAAGAAGATTGTTGTATAAAGTCATGTGATGTATAGCTCCGGAATTCTAAAATCCAGTTATGTTTAGCAAATCTACTTCATAATGAAGCACTACGACACACTTCCATACAACCAGCTATTGCAAACCACTTTGGGAGATGCTATAAGACTCAACGGAGAGAAAGGTTTTGACATATGAATGTGTTACTAGGTGTATTTCTCCTTTGTCAATCCAAAACCTAAAGGCGAGAGTTAGACTGATAAGCAGATCATTGGACTAGAACAAGTGTAGATAATCCATTATCGGAAAGAGATCATTCAATTGCAGTAATTGCGGCATGCTATCAACCATTGATGAACTTGAAATGATATGAGATCCCAATGAGATAGTATAGAATAATCATGGAGGGTTGGTTTGCAGATGTTCAAAGTGAGTTCTTCATGTATTTTAACATGAGAACTACCTAGATGCTAATGAAATATAGAAGAATATGAGAAATAGGCATTGGGCTATAATAACCCCTCCCCCCAAAGGTGTTCTTGGTCTTGACATAGAGCCTAGTAAGTGTCCTCACGAGATAGAAAGTGTTACAATAAATCATAAAAGGATATGTTATTTCATGGTTATCGAACAAGTGTGGGGATACTGGCACAATGAATTCACTAGCTAAAGAACACAATGAACACATGTTATGGAGGTGTAAGGAGAAAGTAAACATTTGTTATGATATGGAAATTCTTCTGCTATATTAACTCCCAACTACAATATACGACCATGCCATGAGCAACCACAATAATAGGACAAAGTGAGCTACTCACTGCGGAACGTCCCAAGTGGACACGAAAGTTATGGTGACACATGATCTTCCTATGACGTGGATATGAGGATCTCAAATTTTAGAGAGACTTTATACACACGGTGACCATTTTGATTGACATGCATTCATGTGAGGTGTTAAAGTATGCTCTTATATTACTAGGCAATGAGAAGCTTTCATGATGATATTCGCAGGAGAGTAGATTGACTGTTCAAACCATATAAGCTATATATACACAATCGAGCAAAAGAGTGACTCGAGCAGGATCGTAATGCTGGGACGCTTTGCATGGAACTTGATACCACATAGGTAAACAGTATGACGGTGCAGGTATAGGCACAAACGAGTAGATTTTGTCCATTTAAATAAAAGATTTTGTAAGAAATTCATCGGATATAGTCCCTTGGTTAGAATTTAGGAAAAGTAAGTGGGAAGTATCAATCTTAGAGTTATAACTCAATTCAAGGGCATAATTATAGAACATAATTCCACAGAATGTAAATAAGAGAATTCATAATAGAGTGGATTCACGAATAGTGCGTCTCGTTTAAAGAGACGATACACGCAATGTTTTGTTATTTCACACCTTGTTAAGACCATGTTTATGAGAATTCTTCAATATGGATTTACATATACAATTAGTAGAAATTTTCATTTGAATCCCTTAATGTCGTTAGGGCAATAGCTTAATCGATACCCATCGACTCAACATCCCTAACGTACGTAGGTAACATACTGACATACTACATGATCTGATGGTGAAGAGACATCAATAAGGGCAAAAACACTCCCCTCTTAGCGATATGTTTTACCAATCCATCCACAACTCAATAAATTCTCCTAACATGTCCTTGGACAATCCACTCAAACTCAATGGTGGGATCAATCCCTCCTTACATGCTTCTAATTCGCGAATTATGGTATCAAGGTTACTAAATCTTGAGAATAAGGTTTAGAGAGGAATTCAGCTCCCTAACTTGAGCTCCATTGCACGATTGGAGTATCAAAGAAGGGTGAAATTCCTAAATGTCCGAGTAGCCTCCAACTTATAGATGTGGTCAACAATACACCGATAAGAAGGACTCTACTACATACAGCTCTGAGATATCATAGGACACTTTAAAACCTTAGGCTCTGATACCAAGTTTGTCACGCCCCAAAATCCGAGGAGCGCGACCGGCGCTCAATCGAGTGAACCCGACTGAGCGAGCCTGTTAGGTTTCATTCTACCCAAACAACTTCATGATTAAATAGGAGATGGACTCCATCAATCATATTTAGTAAGTATTTCATTAACAATTTCCATTAGCAACTTAAATCATAATTAACAAAATATTACAAGTTTCATAAAGCTTTGCGAAACATTAATATTTCTATTTAAATTCCAATATCTGACACTACCCACAACTTGTCTATGGAGCCTCTAAACATGACTGAGGAGTAATGTAATATGCAAATGCCGGTAACAAGGCTCCGGCTATACCTCAATTACAACGTACAATATAAATATATGAAAAAGATCCCCGAAACAAAGTATGGCTCACCAAGTCAGCTGAAAGGATGATACGGCACTAGCTGCGGCCAACACTGCCTGCTATAGGAACTCCTACACAGATTTAAAGATGTAGCGCCCCGGTAAAAGGGACGTTAGTGCCATAGGATAGCACTAGTATGTATAACTAAACATCATATAGTTAGAAAGAACTATCATACAAGAACAAAGAAATCATAAAGGTCAATCAAGAGCTTTAACAATCACCACATCATCAACTAAACGAACCATATAATCTTTCACATGTTTTCCATAACTTAGTTTAGGGCACTTGATATTTTTTATCATTTTTCATACTACCACCGCTTTATTCAGCGGAGCCCGACCGCGGCCCGATCAGCTAGGTTGCCTCTTTGAGACATGTACCTCAATCACAATCTCATTCTCAATTTTTGGATTACAATATGAGCACAATACCACTATGTGTGTGGCTTAGTGTCCGATCGCGGCACGATCGGCTAGGCCGCCTTACCTAGGCATTGTTCCTTTCTCATTAATCATCTCATTTTTAATATTTATTTCACATATATCAACTCATAGGCACTTGGGGCGATAATTTAAATTATCACATCATACTTGGCACTAGGCCATATTTTGTAACTCAATCTCTTCTTTCCCACATTTCACATCATGTCCAAATATTTCACATCAATATCAATTTCAACAACATGCCATTCAATTTAAGATGTCAATACACATGAGAAATTCAAGTTATAAGCATAGAGAGGAATTCTCATGATTGAGCACAATTATCACAATTTAAACTTGACTTGAAATCTATGCAATTTAGCATATACTTCACATTCTTCAATCTCAATTTATTGTCTAAGCGTTTAAATACATAATTCACATTCCTTGCACCTTTTCAAGTTATCAAGAATAGCACATTGATCACATTCGAATGCATCTTTCAAAAATATAGGGTCATAGCACCAATTCATGTAAAGTATCAATCAAAGCAAGAAACCAAAGTTCAGTCTTACCATATTTACACAAGCATCGGTGGAGCTCAATTTCTAAAAGACGTGGTTTTAGCCATACATACCTCGTTTAAGATTTCCCTAAGTTACTACGACGTTTCGGAAATTCTAGCAATCCCAATCTACTTGAAACATAACAAAATTGAACACAAATTAGGAAGGTATTCATGGTTTCAGCTCAGTTGAGCATTTTATCAAATACTAGTTGAGCTTCTTGATTTTTAATCTGTTTTACAAGACTTCCTTCATTCCCCAACCCCATCTTTATTTATTTATATTCATCAATCTTTCCACAAACCTAATTGTACATTCATGTATACATAATCCTATTATCCCCAAGAATATACCTCAATAACCCACCTCACAATCTCTACAATACCAACACAACCTAGGTTAGGCACCTTTCCAATCCCCATCCCATGAATTACAATACTTAATCCATACTCGTATTTCCATAATAACTCCATATATGTAAGTCTAAGGTGTAGGATTACCTCTTGTAGACCAAATCTTGAAAGACAACTTTGGGGTGTTCTTGAGATTTTGAATAAATCCTATGAAACCCAATCAAAATCATGTTGTAACTAGTGATTGAGAAGTGAAATCACTGTGAAAACACACTTAAAAACTCACCTTAGGTGTGCAACTGGATGTCTTTGTTGAGTTGCGGGTGTAGAGGAAGCCCTAAGCTTGATAAATGACTCAAATCCTCTTATTTCCGGTCTTTAAGGTACTTAAAAACTTTCCACGTGCACGAGCTCGCGCTATGTTCGCGCGTGGGAGGCAGAATACTCTGCATAATGCGCGACTTCGTGTTAATGGTCGCGCTAGGGACACATGCCCAGTAAAATGGTCATAACGTTTTGTCTACACCTCCAAATGATGAACGGTTTATTGAGTTGGAAACTAGACACAAAGGGCTTTAATTTGATAGGTTATTCATCACAAAACTCCTTATATAACTGGAGATATGATCGTTCAAAGTGTGGTCTTGTGCGCACTCATTTACAAATTTCATCTAATATGAAATTCTCCAACTTGGCTTAGACTTAGGTCTCTCCTTAGCCCCCAATTCACCTCTAATATGAACTATATGCTTATTAATATCCAATTGATACCCATTATATCATGAATCCTCATTTTCACACAAAATGAAATAATTAGCCTACCTTGGCAAGACGAAATCTCAAACTACTTGGAAAAATTTTTTGGGGCCTTACAGTTGCGAGGAAATTACTTCGTGATAGCAGGGTCTTGATAGGAAAGTGTTGTAGGGGTCAAACGGTCGAGTGAACCGTGCCCTTATATATTACACGATTTCAAACATCAAACATGCATGCATGCTTGTATAATCTTCTATTGAGAGGAGTACTTTTCCTTGCCGATATCTCATGCCTTTAGAAAACTTTCCTACTTCATACTCTTGATCTATTGTGTAGACAATCTTAAGGGCTGATCATGACGGAAGTTCGAACAACTAACCCCACGCTTGAGGACATCCATCCGAAAAACTAATGAAATCGAGCTACCTAAATTTCGGGACCATAACTCCTTAAAGGTGACCCTCAATTTTATAGGCCACGGCCGCTCCACTTAGGGATTGACACTTTCGACAACCTCGAGGTTAAACGGAAAATAATCCCTAAGAGAAATTTCCGAATTAAAGAAGCTACGGCCAAACTAAAGCAGATCGGAGACGTCCAAAATACATAAAAAATACAAAAGGCCTAAGGTCTACTTCTACTTCGAGTTCGGGCAAGTCATCACTCGATCATAAAACTCCAAGGGCTATATTAACCCGAGTTCGAGCAAACTCTTACTCGGGGACTATCTATGAAGCCTAAGGGCTAACTTACCTCAAGTTCGAGTAAATCCTCACTCGACTACAAAGACGAAGGGATAACTTTACATCGAGTTTGAGCAAGTTCGTACTTGGTCATGAAAGCCCAAGGGATATCTTAACTCGAGTTCGAGTAAACTCTCACTTGAGGACTATCTATAAAGTCTGAGGGCTAACTTTACTTCCAGTTCAAGCAAATCATCACTCGACTATAAAGCCTAAGGGAAAACTTCACTTTGAGTTCGAGTAAGTCCTCACTCGATCATAAAAGCCCAAGGGCTATCTTAGCCTGAGTTGGAGCAAACTCTTACTCAAGGACTATCTATAAAGTGCCTAAGGGTTAACTTTACTTAGAGTTTGAGAAAACACTCGTTCGAGTGGTAAGCCTCGGAGCTACTCAAACTCTATTTCAAATGATCATTCGGGGTCCATCCATCTCAATCGAAAGATCAAAGCCTCGAGCATGGGTTTTTTCAAGGGTCTCTCTCCGAGACTGACATTTGGCACGCTAGGTAACCTCTTTTTCCTGAACCTTAGAAGTATCCTTTTGAGGAACAGTTATAGATGTTTTGGCCATTTTTGTTTTTGTGAGCAAAGAAGAATATAGATTGGAATATTTGGTTTTTTTTATAAGAACAAGCAAAGGAACTTGGGCTCAATTCATTTCTTGTCATTACACTCCAAAAAACTAGGGGACTATCTGCATATCGTTATAATCGGGCTCCCCCAATTTTATTGATTTATCAAGACCATTATGAAGGATCGAAGATCGATCCCGTAATAGATCAGATTGAGGCATGAGGATATGACACCAAGTTCGAATTCGAGGTACTTAGCAAGATCATAACCGATAGTGATCGAGGTTGAGCAGGACAGATATCGAACAAGACTGAATAAAAAGATGAGATATCTGTAACTAGTCGAAGGTCATGGCGGAAATCTCGGAACAGATCAAATTAAGCGCGGTTGTTTGGTTAATCATGGGATTTACTTTTATAATTGGATTTGTACCATAGATAGGAATCCTCTACTGTATAAATAGGGTTCTAATCATTTATAAGACAGATTGTTCTCACATATCAAAGCAATATAACACTTTCTCTTTAGCTCATATTCTTGTTCATCATCTAGTTATACTTTTAATTGTTCTTGCACCAATCAGTTTGATGGTACTCAAGCTCGAGGGTTAAATTTCATTCAAACATTGATTTGCTTTATCTTTTTATCAATTTCCATTATTAATACTCATATTCATCAATTCGTATTAGGTGAAATCACATGTTCTTAAAACCACATTATAAGTTTAATTGTTATCCAATTTTTAGGGTAAATAGACTTAGTACAAAATAGCTAAATTTTCATTAGCCAATTCAATTGAGAAAATCTCACTTTATACCCATTAATTCTAAATTATTTACCCTTTAATGTCCAGGCCCAAACTATTTACTACTTTTACCCATGGCCCCCAAACTATTTACCAGCACTTCTTCTTCCTCATTTTACCTTCCTTCAATTCTTCGTCTCTTTTACCGTCCGCCATCTCTCCGTGTCCATTTGCATATCCAGAAATCCTTGAATTCCAAGATACCAGATCTGGTTTCTTTATTTTTCTGAAGACTCTCAAAGTTGTTTCACTATCACCACAACTAGAATACATGTCGAGCAGCGCATTATTGTACAAGGTCAAATCTAGTGCAATCCTGGAAACAATTACTTTAACATGAGTTGATTCCCCTGCAAGACCATCTCTCAACCTGCTACAAGCACTCAACAACGTTGTATAAGTGAAATTTGTCAGATTAACTCGAGCTATCAACATGTTGTCAAATAGCTGAAGCCCTTCCATGGTCCTACCACTGTTGGGCTTGAAGCTCGATTTTATTATTGAAAATTTCTTGTTTGATTCAAAGTGGGTGCTATTAAATATTGCTTATAGTACCTTCCGGAATTTCATACTGAATTTGATAGCGTTTGGAGCTTATTTGAGGTTATTGAGATCAAATTTTCAGTTGAAAATCGAAGAAGAACACAACTACAATATACCGCTATGGTATACAATATGTTGTAGGAGTATATAGCTACAATGCAACACTATTAGTTTACAAAACAGTATACCGCTACAGTATACTAATATAGCATAAGAGTATATAGTTACACTGCAAGAGTATATTATTATAGTATACAATATATTGTTATGGTATACTATAATAATATGCAAGATAGTGTAATAATATGTTGTAATAGTATACAATATACTATAGTAGTATACTTATTACCCGTAAATTCACTCGTCATTTCCCGTTTAAATTTTTTTAAGCTTTTACCCAAGCACGAGGGGAAAACTGAAAATCCAAAAAAGAAAAAATTATAGTATGCTATATGATGTAATGGTATACTCTTACAATTAGGTCCTTTTAGAATTTTAATTTGTTTGACAACTGAGATTATTTCAGTTTAATAATTGAATTAAATTTTTTTAGCTCTTTGCGTACAATTATAAACCCTGATATTATAGCTATATACTATATCGGCATCATATGTTAGTTAATATTTTTTTAGTTGTATTAACTGCATTTAAGTGGTTCACAATTAGATCTTTCTGTAGTAATAATTTAAAACAAAGAATAATAAAAAATAGTAAAAACAATAGATGAAATTAGATTATGAAGAGAAAAATAATATTAAAAATTATAAGTTAAATAAAATTAGAAAAGAAAAAAAAAAGAAAAAAAATAAGAAGAAAATGAAGAAAAAAAAGGAGAAAAGAAAACAAGAAAAAAAGCATAGTGTAACAACCCGACGTTTTGAGCTCTTTAGAGGTCCGTGGCTAATTTAGGCTTGAAATGCGGAAAGGTCAAATTTTGAAGATTCTGATTCGATAGTGAGATTTTGATCTGAGGGTCGGAATGCAGAAGTCTTAAGAATTAACTGCTTTTTCCAAGTTTATTTCTGCTATTTTGATTTGTCCGAAGGTTTGGTATTGCGTTTCAGAGAGTTTTGGGATTCTTAGTCCCTAAATGAGAGCGTAAGTTTTAGAAAGTTGACCGTAGTCGGAACAGTGAAACGAGAGCCTCGGAATGGAAATACAATGATTTCGTTAGTTATGTTGGGTGATTTTGGGTTTAGGGGCATGGTCGGATTGTCTTTTAGAGGTCCATGGCTAATTTAGGCTTTAAATGCAGAAAGGTCAAATTTTGAAGATTTTGATTCGATAGCGAGATTTTGATCTGAGGGTCGGAATGCAATTCCAAAAGTTTGAGTAGCTTCTTAGTGATGAGTGTGATGTGCTTGCAAAATTTTAGATCATTCGGACGAGATTTGATAGACTTTTTTATCAAAAGCATAAGTTAATAGTTCTTGGAGTTCTTAGGCTTGAATCCAATGACAAATTGGTGATTTGATGTTATTGTGAGCGTTCCGAAGTTTTGAACAAGTTTGAACAATGTCATGGGATGTGTTGGTACAACTGGTTTGAAGTCTCGGGGACTCCGGTGAGTTTCGGGTACATTCCGGGATGTTTTTAGGCCAAATATCATAGTTGTTGCAAGTCCAGAAGAGTTGTAAGCCTCAAAACCCACTAGTGCAGTCCGCACAAAATTCAGTGCATCCGCAGTGGGGCCTATGCGATAGCACAAAATACAGTGCCGTCCGCGGTAAAGAAAATTTCACCGGTCCTACTTCAAAAGCTCAAATCTTTTCATCTACAAGAAATTTGCGATAATTCAAAAATGCAAGTTGTATCCCTTTGTGTCTGGTTTCCAGAAAGGTAAAGCCATCACAATTTGAACATCTGTAGAGAAAGTTATGGCCAAAATACTAAAGCCTATCACTGCAGTCAAAACCTGTGCGGATAGTAGCCATTTTTGTGCGGAGAGCACTGGTTTTGTGCGGTCCGCAGTGGTGGAAATCCTGAGGTTGCTCTATAAATACAAGGTTTTGGATTTTATTTCATATTTTGACCTAGAGAGCTCGAATTTTTGAGATTTTTCGAAGGTTTTTCAAGACATTTATCGGGGTAAGTGATTTTAATTCAGATAAAGTACACGAATCTATCGCTGAATTCATCATTTAATTCATGATTTCGGATGGAATTTGGGAAGAAAATTTGTGAAATCTTTCAAAAATGTAAAATGATGTTTTGACGGACCAAATAGTATTGGAATTGGATAATTTTGGTACGGTTCGACTCGTGAGGGTATGAGGATTCCAAAAATGTAAATTTTAACGGATTCCGAGATGTGGGCCCGAGGGGCGTTTTGGTCATCTTACCTAATTTCGTGTATTAGCTTAGAATTTAATTGTAGAATAAGTTACTTGAAGTGTTATTTACATTTTGAAATGGAATTGAATAGATTTGGGCCATTTGGAGTTGGATACTCGTGGCAAGAGCGTGGTTTCGGGCTGATTTTGAGCCGGTTCGAGGTAAGTGGCTTGTCTAACCTTGTGTGGAGGACTTTTCCCTTAGGATTGATATTCTGGTAATTGAAATGCCTTGTACGTGAGGCGACAAGCGCATACTTGTGCTAATTGTTGGAAAACCAATTTTTCATTAAAAATAACCTTGAATTGTGCTCTTCCTTTTCTTGCTTACACTATTGGAAATTAAGCCTGATGCTAGCCTAGAAAATCACGTCTACTCGGTTAAACTGCTTTAATTGCCTTAACAACCTTATTGTATTACGTGAAGCATGCTAGGTTAGGATTATCTACTTTTACCTTGGTATAAAATTGATTGAATTGAGTTCTTGCTGTTGTTGTGTATGTATACTTTGGGACTACGAGATGGTATCTAGGGAGCTCCCTATATGATTACTTTGGGACTACGGAATTGCATTCCGGGAGATCCCCCTGCACATATACATTAGAACTACGGGATTGTACCTGGTGGATTCCCCAGTACCGAGTATTTATATTGGGACTACGGGTGTGGTATTCCGGTAGATCCCCACGCATTTAGTAGTTGGACTGCAGGACTACACCCGAGAGATCCACTAGATATGATATTTATATTTGGGGACTACTGGGAGATCCCTGGTTGTTTATATTTATATTTGGGGACTACAGGACGATATCCTGGGAGATCCACTGTTGTTATCTTGGAGCTGAGTTGTATTCTCTTTTTGTGTTTTATTTGCCTCTGTAATAGTTGTTGTTGTTCTTAATAACCTGTGTTAATTATTTGCATTGCTTATTTCACATTGTTAAACCTTATATCTTATAATCTCTGTAGGGCCCTGACCTTCCTCGTCACTACCCTACCGAGGTTAGGCTTAGCACTTTACTGAGTACCGTTGTGGTGTACTCATGCCCTTCCTGTGCATGTTTTTCATGTGGAAATCTAGGTACTTCAACTCGGTCTTACCACCCCTGAGGCGAGGCGACTATTATAGCAACTTTGAGGTATATCTGTCGCTTTCACAGACCGAGGAGTCTCTTTCTGTTCTTGATTTTTTGTATTACCCCTTCTATATCTCCGTTCTTGTTAGACATCTTGGAGTTAGAGCTATGTAGTGTTTCTTAGCTTGTGACATTCACGGGTTTCTGGGTCTTGTATTTATGTGTTGGTTTTGAGAACTTGATATTGTTTATGCTGAGCGGCATCTTAAATATTGTTTCATTTCGTTATTTTTTGGTTTCATTATTTCTTTCTAAAATTGTTTATTTTTGCATTTGTTAGGTTTACCTAGTCATAGGGACTAGGTGACGTCACGACAGTTCATGGAGGGAAAACTGGGGGATCGTGACAAGTTGGTATCAGAGCTCTAGGTTCATAAGAGTCATGGATCACAAGATGGTTTATTAGAGTCTCACTGATCGGTACATAGACGTATGTACTTATCTAAGAGAGGCTATGTAACTGTTAGGAAAATTCCACATCTTGATTTCTTCATCGTGCGACTTGATTCCTTGAGGCTTATGCCCTTGTTTTCTTCCTGCTCAATCTTACCCGACGCGAACCACTTGTTATAAATCAAGAATTGAAGAATTATAATGGTACTACAGATGTGCAGGATATTTCCCCCGGTATAGTTGGGTGAGCTATTGTCGTCGCCTTACAGTAGGATTTTTCTATCATTTTGGCTCGATAGTTGTGCTTCTAAAAGCTGGGAGGCTATGTACAGTTTTTTATGATGCTCGCGATTGGTTATCATACAGTATTGACTTGATGGTAAGAGACTTTCCTATGTGTTGGGGCTATGAATGAGTTAAAAGGAAATCTACTTAGTGCGCGATTCAGAGATGTGATATTTCACTTTCGATGGAGGAAAAGCAATTGGCCTATGAGTGTCCAGATTTGGGGTGATGGATTAACGAGACTTGGTAATTTCGAGCGTGGTGTAATTTTTATCTGCGATGTAGTGTCGTCGTCCTCAATTGCATGCGTTAAGTTCGTCGGTGTTATGGTCTTCTGCAACTCACCCTTGGGATAGGATATTATAGAATAATATTGGAAAAATGACTGTTGGATATCGCGTGGTGCAGTGGTTCAGGATTGAATCGTTGTTTCTAATGTCGAAGGCTTGAGAAAGATGATCTCTAGTAAGGTTTAAAGTTAGTAGCAATTTGTGCATTCAAGTGCTACGAAGATAGATTTTGTTAAGGCAACAACTAAGTAGTATTGGATGAGGATCACATGTGGGGAGTGTCAGGTGGTGGTTAAATTTCTAGAAGGCTAGGTAGAAGAAGCAAAGGTTGAGTGGTCGATTAGAAGGGTGAGTTCCACCAAAGTGGGAGTGGATTTGCATATGGGGTTTGTGCTAGGATGACTATGCACCTTAAGGAGAGTTTGGAATGACTTGGGAATTTTAGTGATTGATAATTGGGGTCTACAGATGTAATTTGAAGTATAGGCTATAATGTCACAGGAGATTTGATATAATGGAAAGGAGCTACTCGAAATGAAGAAGGATAAAACATAATATTGAATTGGAAGGATGTTTCCTCACATTTAATTGATGTCCACTAGGGGTGAATGGACTTGTGCAGCTAGATAGTGAGCTCGGATTTAGGAGTTATACCTTGTATAAAGGCGGGTTTCAAGGTAAGTAATTCTGTTGGGTGCTTTGTCGAGAGGGTATTCATGTGCTAGAAGATTCATGGAGTTGATTATATTCGAGGCCAAGTCAAAGCTGGTGGATCTCAACAACGGTGCTAGTGGATTCAAAGGGACAAAGCGTGGTGCCTAATGATTTTGAGCATACGGTTAAGAATCAAGTATTGTAGTAGCTTATGAGAAGAGGCACAGAATGTTCTATGATGTTTTGACTCGCAGTGTAGTATTTGGTAGGTATGAAATGGTTAGTAGGATTTGAGACTACATGGTCTCGTCATTCAAGGTCATTCGGCATGAGTGCGGATGGAGTGTGTTATGTGTTGAATGGAGTTATTATTATTTCTAAGGCAATCCAGAATTAATTTGGAAGAAGAAAGATTGGTTAGCCATATCTGAATTGGCATATTGGTGGTAGTGATCATTTCCTTCAACGTGATCAAGTTATGCAAGTGATTTTTGACGGCACATGTGAGGCTTGTCGACCGTCATAATTGATGTTATTCAGAAGTATTCCAATATTATGACATGTCATGTGTAGGAGGATCTCGAAAGGGCTATGGTGGCTTAGACCACTGCTTAGAGATTTGCATATTCTACGGTTATGATAATTCACCTTTATGTTGCTATAGTTCTCCTAAAGTGAGTTAAGTGAAAAGTTTTGTATGATGAAGTGTTAATCTATTAGTGGTTACGGAGTTATGATGAAAATTGTGCTCTATCATATATTGGCATATTGGTGCAGTGTGTGGTGTGGAATATAAATTGAGGATCAAGGTTGTAGTTTGGTGTTGAGAAGGATGTCGTGATCTTGGATGAGTAGTAAAGGAGTTTTGATATTTAAAGTAAGTGGGTATCGTCTTCAGCGTCACCTGAGATTGGTGTTTTGTGAAAAAGACCTTGCATCCTGGTTATGGATTCTTGAATGCTTTCTCAGCGTTCATGCGGCTGGTGGTATGGATATGCATATTTGTTGTCTATTACGAAAGGTAGTGGGAGCGTGCCCCACAGGAAGATTGTATAAGTGTTATATGTAGTCACTTGATTGATTGAAGAAGTAAACCAAGTATGAAGACGGTGGTGATATCATTAATTTGATAATTTATGCTTGGAAGGCACTCGATTTATTGGGTTATGGATTGTGGAGGATCGCCCCGGTTACGATGGTAGTTCTCGTGTGTTATGAGAAAAAAAAAGGGTTATTATGGACCTTCAAAAGGTTATTATCCTAGTTTAGTGTGACCAGAATCAGCTTGAGGTATGTGGATGTATCTAAATGTGAATATAAGCTCTATATCATGCAGGTGTGTACATTTTAGCAATGCGCTCCTTTGGACAAATAGTCGGGGTACTATTTCATCATCAGCTATTTCTAGAATGATTTATTGCGCCATATGAGTGATGAGATGGCTTGATGAATTTCTTATGTGTTGAGGTTCCGCGTAGAGATGATGTTATATGAGCAATATGGGTCTCGAGATTTATATCGTATATCGCACCTCAGTTGTGTTTGAGTTCTGTAGCCTATGGCACTATGTGTCTCCCTAGGGATGGTATTATGCACTTAGCATGTTTGTGACCAATATTCGGAATATGGTTATAATGAGTAGTTTAGCTCGATGTATATCTCCTTATGTGAATTCTATATGTGGATCAGGTGGCATGCCGCCATGGGTACATTATTTGGATCGGGTTACACCCCGCAACAGTGTGATGTTGAGTACAGTTTTCTATGTGCTATTTTTGTATGTCGTGCTTCCTATTTTTTAAGGAAAGTTCATATTAATGCATGAGTTGATTAGTTCCTTCTAGAGTTCGTTTTCCTTTTGTCATGTTCGAGTTCATAGCCTATTGGCACATTGTGGCAACATATGAGACTTTTGATCATGTCTGAGGTAGCTTATTGCCTGAGCAGCTCTTACTGGGTGAGATGAGATCACTGGATTTAGGATCAGTGCAATTAGATTATATGAAGTATATTAAGGAGCTAAGACCATTATTTGGTTCAGGATGATGTGATGGTTCTTATCAGGAGCATAGACCCAATGATTTTTTGATTCGGTAGTTGGGTATGAATTTTTACACACCTCTTCCATCTTGGCGGTATTGTAAGAGTTAGAGCATGACCTATGTAGGTCATGGCGTGAAATGGGAGCATCAGATTCGTGGAATTTCGACTATTTGATCAGAGAATGTTATCGTGATCCTGTGAGTAATGTGGCGCAATGTATGAATTCAGCTAAGGTATGCAGTTATGTTTTGGTGTTGCAGGTAGTTATTAAGGTGAGCGTATGTTGGAGCAGGCTTGACAGAGAATTCTGGATGTAGGAATTGCGCTCTAAGGCTTGTTTGCTTAAGTGAAAAAGGATAACTTCAAATTGATCGAGCTAGGGTACCCAGCTGAGTTGCGGTAGCACATGTAGGTGCTCGGGGTGTTTAACAGTGATTTCAAAAAACCCAAATACAGTTCTTAGCACGTTCGAGGATGAACGTATATTTAAGTATGAGAGGATGTAATGGCCCAATCGGTCGTTTTGAGCTCTAGCGCGCCGCTCAGCAGTTTGGGTCCATGAGCAGCTTCACTTCAGGTATGTCTCTATGCTCGTTCGAGTACAAACAAATGTTTAAGTGTAGGAGGTTGTGACGACCCGGTTAGTCATCTTAAGAATTAATGCCTCGATCCCTTATTAACTACTTTCCTCAAGTTTATTTCTGCTATTTTGATTTGTCTGGATGTTCGATATTGCGTTTCGGAGATTTTTGGGACACATGGTCCCTAAATGAGAGTTTAAGCATTGGAAAGTTAACCGTAGTCGGAACAATATGAAGATGGACTTAGAATGGAGATACGATAGTTTCGTTAGCTTCGTTGGGTGATTTCGGATTTAGAGGCGTGGTTGGATTGTGTTTTGGAGGTCTGTGGCTAATTTAGGCTTGAAATAATGAAAGGTCAAATTTTGAAGTTTCCGGTTCGATAGTGAGATTTTGATCTGATGGTCATTCGGACGAGATTTGGTAGAATTTTTTATTGAAAGCATAAGTTAATTGTTCTTGGAGTTCATAGGCTTTAATCCAATGTTAAATTGGTGATTTGATGTTGTTGTGAGCATTCCAAAGTTTTAAACAAGTTTTAACGATGTCATGAGATATGTTGGTACAATTGGTTTGAAGTCCCGGGGACTCGGGTGAGTTCCGAGTAAGTTCTGGGATGCTTTTAGGTCGAAAATCATAGCTGCTTGCAGGTCCAGAAGAGTTGCAGGCCTCAGAACCTACCAGTGCGGTCTGCACAAAATCCAGTGCATCCGCGATAGGGGCTGTGCGGCCGCACAAAATGCAGTACGGCCTGCAGTGCAGAAAATTTCACTTGTCCTACTGCGGAAGGTCATATCTTATTATCTACAAGGAATTTTGGCATGATTTAAAAACAAATGTTGTAGCCCTTTCTGTTTAGTTTTAAAAAAGACAAAGAAATCTGAATTTGGACATCTGTAGAGAATGTTATGGCTAAAATACTAAAAGCATGTCACTATAGTAAAAACCTATGCAGATAGCAGTCGTTTTTATGTAGACAACACTGATTTTGTGCAATCTGCAGTCGTTTTTGTGCGGTCCGCAGTGGTGGAAATCCGGGGGGTGCTCTATAAATATGAGGTTTTGGGTTTTATTTCTTATCTTGGCCTAGAGAGCCCAGATTTTGGCAATGTTTTGAAGGGTTTTCAAGAAATTCATCGAGGTAAGTGATTCTAACTCAAATTTGGCTAGAGTAATGAATCTATCATTGAATTCGTCATTTAATTCGTGATTTGGCATGGAATTTGGGTAGAAAATTTGTGAAATCTTTCAAAAATTTAAAATGATGATTTGAAGGATCAAATGGTATCGGAATTGAATAATTATGGTACGGCTAAACTCGTGAGGGTATGCGAATTCTGAAAATATAGATTTTAACTGATTCCGAGATGTGGGCCCAAGGGGCATTTTTGTTATTTTATCTAATTTCGTGTATTAGCTTAGAATTTAATTGTATAATCGGTTACTGGAAGTGTTATTTACATTATAAAATTAAATTGAATAGATTTGGGCTATTTGGAGTTGGATACTTGTGGCAAGAGCATGGTTTTGGGTTAATTTTGAGCCAGTTCGAGGTAAGTGGCTTGTCTAACCTTGTGTGGGGGACTTTTTCCTTAGGATTGATATTGTTGTAATTAAAATGCATTGTACGTGAGGTGACGAGCGCATACTTGTGCTAATTATTAGAAATTCGGTTTTTCATTAAAAATAGCCTTGAATTGTGTTCTTCTTTTTCTTTCTTACACTATTGGAAATTAAGCCTGTTGCTAGCCTGAAAAAACATGTCTACTCGATTAAACTGCTTTATTTGCCTTAACTACCTTATATGTATTACATGAAGCATGCTAGGATAGGATTATATACTTTTACCTTGGTATGAATTGATTGAATTGAGTTCTTGTTACTGCTGTGTATGTTCACTTTGGGACTACGGGACGGTATCCTAGGTTACTGCTGTGTATGTTTACATTAGTACTACGGGATTGCACCCGGTAGATTCCCCAGTACTGAGTATTTATATTGGGACTACGGATGTGTTATTCCGATAAATCCCCGCACATTTATGAGTTTGACTATGGGACTGCACCCGGGAGATCCACTGGATATGATATTTATATTTGGTGACTACAAGACGGTATCCTGTGAGATCCAAGGTTGTTGATATTTATATTTGGGGACTATATGACGATATCCTGGGAGATCCCCGGTTGTTATCTTCGAGCTGAGATGTATTCTCTTTCTGTGTTTATTTGCCTCTATAATAGTTGTTGCCGTTCTTCAAAACCTGTGTTACTTATTTACACTGCTTACTTCACATTGTTAAACATTATATCTTATTTAGCCTCAGTAGGGCCCTAACCTTCCTCATGATTACCCAACCGAGGTTAGGTTTGACACTTACTGAGTACCATTGTGGTGTACTTATGCCCTTCCTGCGCATATTTTTCATGTGCAGATCCAGATACTTCGACTCAGTCTTACCACCCCTGAGGCGAGTTGACTGCTATAGCGACTTCGATGTATATCTGTCATGTTCGCAGACCGAGGAGTCTCTTTCTATTCTTGTTGTTTAGTATTAGCCCTTATGTATCTCCTTTCTTGTAAGACATTCTGGAGTTAGAGCTATGTAGTATTTCGTAGCTTGTGATTCATGGGTTTCCGCATCTTGAATTTATGTGTTGGTTTTGAGAACTTGATATTGTGTATGCCGAGCGGCATCTTAAATACTATTTCATTCAGTTATTTTTTTATGTTTAATTATTTCTTCCACAAATTATTTATTTCCGCATTTGTTAGGCTTACCTAGTCATAGGGACTAGGTGTCGTCACAACAGTTCACGGAGAGCGAACCGGGGTTCGTGACACATAGAAATAAAAAAGAATTGGAGAATAAAGAAAAAATTTCCCCACAAAATCTACTATGGGTAGGAAATGTAATTAGTTTATGGGTAGGAAAATAAATTGATAAAAAGGGTAAATAGTTTTATTTTTGTGGGTAACTGTGTCAAAACCCCAATTCGTTTATCTTAGGTCATCTCCAACCTTACCCCTATTCCCTATAATGGGGGCAACTTTTGGGATAATTTAGCTCCAACCCTCCCCCATTTTTTTTCCACAAAATGGGTGTTGAATAGTGTTCCATCAAATATGGGAGTACCCTATTCATCTCTCCCATTACTATTCATAACTTCTTATTATTATTTTATTATTTATTTTTTCAATTTATCTCTTTATATATATCTAATTATGTTATGTAATGTCTTTATAATATTAATTTTATATCTTAGCTTTAGTGTATAATTTTGATAAATCAATTTTCGTACATTTATTATTTTTATTTAAAATTATAAGTTAATTTATTATAAGTTATAATTGTACAAAAAATATATAATTGTACAAAAAATATATCCTCAAAAAATAAATGGTGCAAATATAAAATATAAGATAGATTATTTGTGGGAGAATACTAGATGTTGAAGTTGAATATTTATGTAGTATTTCGAATGAATTTATCGTTATGTAATATATATATTTAATTAATCTTGTATCACAATGATTTCACTTTTATTTGAATCATTTTGCTTGCAAATTATATTATTTAAAATTTTATGAAATCCTTTTAATAAAAATTACAAATTAATAAAAATAAAAGATTGAAATTTGTTTAATGCAATTAAAAATGAAATTAAAATAAAAGATAATAATAAAATATAGAAGAAAGAGAAGAATAAAAAGTACTTTGGCGAAAAAAATGGGGGAATGGTTGGAGTAATATATTTGTGACCCCTAATTCACGTTCAGGGGAATATATTTGTGAAATTTACATATCTTAAACTACAAGGTGTGGTCGAGTAATATCATTTCCTAACTATTTACGGCATTTCAGCACATCACAACGTTGTCAGTATAGAACAATACATAAATTGTGATCAATTAGTTGTCTACTGTAAAATAAACTTGCAAAATATTTCTGTTGTTCTAATGTGTATTGGAATTAAATTGGTTAGAATAGTAGATTCGACAAGATATAAATTGGTTGGAGTTATCAGCTAAGCTTTTTAAGATTACAACACAATACATTAGGTGCTGGAAAAATTGAGGCAACAATATGGGATATATAAAGAGTTCCTTCACCTATCTCGGGAGAATCTGTGATGATAGGCTATCAAAATCAGCAACTCTTTAATGTAAACAAGGGGCATGCTTAATTTGAACTCTTTCTCTTCTTTCTTGATTTAGTGGGCTTCTCTGCGCTGTTCTTGTTAAGCAAATGTTCATAGTCTTCAAGGCTAGCAAATGGGGATTTTCCGGCACGCTTGTCTGACTTCCTTTTCTTTTTCCTTAGATCCTCTTCATCAACTTCATCTGCCTTTTCTGCATTATTTTCGTCATCACTGCCGGAATTAATGTCAGCTCCATCATGTTCCAGAAGAGCATTCATCTCATCATCGCTGTTATCACCAAGCAACTCGTCATCATCTTCGTTACCAACCTCGTCCAAATCACTGTAATCATATTCACCGTTAGCTTCCAAGAGAGTCCCACTGGATAACATGCTGTCGATTTCCTCATTTTCACTCTCATCAGCAGCCTCTTCATCAATCTCATCTTCGACATCGCTACCATCCGCAGTCAAAAACTCCTCAGCAGCCTCATCCACTGGCGTCTTCTTCTTTTTCTTCTTAGGCTTCTTCGACGACTTCATCTTATTTACGTAGAATTTGTGGAAGACGAGATCCTCAGGGGGTACATCTGTTTCAGCCAAGGAGAGAATTTCTGACCCAATCAACTGCCCTTGCATGTCAAACTGCAAGAAAAACAAGATAAATGTGATGAAACAAGAGGTATTAAATAATCACGTCAAACATACGTGCAAGCAATGACGCAGTAAATCAATTAAAGCCTGAATCAAAGTGGTATCCTTTGTTATCTATAACAACTAACCTTCTTAGCTGGTTCAATCTGGGAGGCACCATGCCAAGTGCTATGTTTTGGTTTCTTTTCCATGAACTTGTCGAGGAAGGCATTCAGTGAAAGATCATTCAGGGGGTTACCATTATACACAATGGTTGCTCCTGAAAGAAGGGATCTAGCCATGGTAGCAACTGATGGGTGCGCATGCGATGCGCCGATGCCAGTACCATCAGCTCCCACCAGCTAACACGATCTGCATTGCTGTTTATTTGTACAAGTCAACAAAGAAAAATTACATTTCCTGTATACTCAGAGAAGAAATTGATAAAATATTCTATTACTTGCAGTAGAGAGGTTCGCGTGCTGGCAACAAGAGTGCAATAATTAGGATATCCCCATTTACACAAGGTCAGATATACCAACTACCAATGACTTTGCATTTCTAAGGTGTATTCTACACATACTCCCTCCGTTATATTTAATATGACACTTTCGTTTTTTATCCATTCCCACCTTTCTAGATTTCTACATCTAGAAACTCTTTAATTTTAGTATATCTTTTTACCGTAAATGATGTCCTATTTTTTTGGAACAGTGGTTTCTTGGCCAACTTGCGAACCTAAATGAGAATCTCTTACAGGAATGACATGGCATGTTGTAGACCAAAAGACACAAAGGGTACTTTGGTTATGTTTCCATACAATCACTGTCATATAAAAGGAAAAAGAGGAAGAACTTATATTTTTATGGACTGTGTCTTTTTATGTAAAAAAAATTATCTACCTTTGGGAAGCCAGAAGCCAAAAAGGAATCATAGGCAATTCAAATGAAAGCAGCACGATAAGCAAGATAGAGTTGTTGATCTTTGCTCGTGACATTTCACAGACTTAATAAATATTTAAGGCCAGAAAGAGGGTAATAACAGTACCTGAATGAAGGTTCTCTGTGCCGTGGATCATATCCACCGGGCAATAAGTGCTTTTCATTTGAACCTTCAGGTAGAAGTTTATTAAATCCGACCAGCAATCTAGAATCCTTTGGTTCATCTAAACCACCTCTGGCAGGCGACACATTAGCTTGGAGTGAATCATCCTCGGACTCGGAAGTAGAACTACCATCTTCCTGCAGGGAATGATTGCGAATTTGCAAGTGGTTAGGTTCTTGAGCAACTTCACTTGCATTATCTGTTTGCTTTGGTGGATTGGGTCGATTTTCATCTTCTTCTGTAATATCTTCAAAATGCTCAAGATCTTCATCAGCAGACTAACTCTGAAGCATCATGTTCCTGCATGAAAAAGGTAAGACATTTCATGTTGCAAGAAATATCCTTTAGCCATGTCGTAAACTTCTTCAATGGCAACATACTATTTCTACAACCCTACCAGAGAGTTGGTCTGGACTTGAGGACCTCAGACAGAAGAAACAGACACCCACATGCATATTGAGGCTGCTGCTGAAATGTAACCTGTTAATACCAGACACTCGATAGTAAGGTGTAAGAACAAAAACAAATTCTCAAGAGGGCAAAACTAGTATGTGGGTTTTTCAAATCAAATAAAATGGAAATTCAAGTACAGGACCAAAAGAGTACGCTCTTTTATGGGTAAAAAAAAAAAGAATACATTATACAGCTTTGAGTAGCTTCTTTTTCCCTAAACTATGTTTGAATCAGTGTGGTTCTTCAGTGAATTCGGAAGAGCTATTTGATATCACACAAATTTATATAAACCAATGGAAGCCTAAACATGATATACTTGCAGGAGTATACTTGACAAACATCTGCCTCAAATTAAATACACCTAGCGTACTTGCTCTTTCTATATTGCTAACATTGCAAGATTTCACATAGAAACAAATTTACACCTTGAACAAACCTGCAACAATCGCTTTGACAATGCAGCAACTCGCTTCACATTTACATCATTTTTCATAGCCCTAAGTAGCAGGCCAATAAACATTTCCTCCTGCAGATAAAACCAGAACATGCTCAGACATAATCAGGTAAAGATTAAGGTAGCAAAGAAGAAAAACAGCCATTTCACTTAGGTTAGATCCTAACTGAAGCGCAATTGGTCATCAATTGAATGAATACAGGTCATAATCAGCATTGCCAAGTGATGCATTATGACAAAATTTAGTTCAAGACAACAAGAACTCTTCCATATGTTTTCCATTGTCAGCAGGAGGGGATTGCAGCAGAAGTACAACTAAGGCTGGCAGTACTAGAAGAAATAATGTCAGAAGTTCCAGGTCTGATAAAACTTCTTTTAAGAAAGCAAAAAGGGAACTTTATCATGTAACCAGGTAAAGTAGTAGCAAACTTCAGAAACGAGGAGGAACTAATTCCTCACAACTTAACTTTCTCAAGATCTGTGACAGAAACAGTAACATGATGCAGCTACTAAATTCAGGGAAGGCCAACTTTTACAGCTCACTTTATACATCAATAATATTAGCTTCACAATCATATGGAATATGACATCCATAAAAGTTGCTCTGGATATTCATTCCCTATGACTTCGATTTTCTTGGTGTTGAGGCTTATTTCCTCTATAAATCAAAGCATGTGTGCTGCAATGACTACCTTAGTTCTTAATTATGAATGTTTATGGCTTTCTTCAGAGAATATTTTGCAAACAAAATATTGATGCTTCACCAGAACTTTAGTTGCTTCGACTCTTGGAATTTACAGTTTTCCTAATCTCATTTGCCTTCTCTGCTTGATATTGTTTTCAAAATGAAGGGTAGACCATGGCATTATTGCAAAGGCATTATTGCAGAGGTAGCAAAGGTTAGACCATGGCCTTCTCTGCCTTCTCTGCTTGGAATTTACAGTTTTTCTAAACCGTGGCATTATTGCAAAAGTTACCTCGTAATGACCAAGCATGTTACGGTTAGATATTTAAGTCTAAATTGTGGATAAACGTTATATCCGATGTAAGAGCTTCATCAATATGTCACCACTATGGTAGTCCACTATCCTACCATCAAAAGTTAGAGAAAAAATTTGAATAATGGGTCACCGGAACAAGAGCCATGCTATCCGTCAAGTTTTCAACAAAGAAACTAACATAACATAAAAGCAGGAAGTGAGAAAAGAGTTGTATCCAAGACTCTAATACAGATCTCAACAGCCAGCCATCAATTATTTGGTTTTCACAAACCCCCTTCATACGCAAGAACCCATTAATTCATACCAGCCTCAGCCAACAATGAAAAAAGCAAGTCAGAGGTTAGCTCAAGCAACTGCCTCCCCATTTTCTTGCAAATTCTGCGGACCATAACATAGACGACTGTTTCATAGCTTTCTCCGAAGTTGGGAATGGAAAAATGGATACCACCAAGATAAGCATCATTTAATGTTCAAACTTGCTGAACCTAAGTATCAACCTAGAAAGACCAATCCATAATCCTAATTATAATCATTAGTCACATCAAATCGCTAAGTACACTGTATGCCTTTGATCCCATAAGATTGCAAATCAAGTGTGCATCTAAAGCTTGTACAGACAAGATCAGATACCAAAGACTACAAAAGAAAAGGAACTAGAAGCAAGAGCAGGACCACACAGATCTTGATCTCAGCAATGCCAATACGGAGGTTAATCTACCACTCTCTCTTTATTTCCCTACCCACCCAATCCCTCCCCCCACCCCCACCCCCCAACCCCAAAAAAAAAAAAAAAAAAAACCTAAACAACAGATGTGTTAATTGAAGACAGTTCAAACTACTATCACCCTGCATGGTTCGAGGGGGGGAAGGGAATTCTTGCAGTGTATATGTTTGTCCTATAAAAAAAGCTTAAGCTGAACCAGAAAGCACAAAAAAATAATTATGAAGGTTTCCACATACTTTGGAAGAATTCATTGCAGCTGGTAGCAAGAGCTTAGCATACAAGGCACGATAGAATTGATCACTAACAATGTGATTTTTTGCTGAGAATTGAGATCTTATCTAGGAGCATGAGAGCTTGAACTCCAACATTAAAGTTACTTGAATGAACCTGCACATTCCAAGCAAATTATAAAATGATAAATCTATTCAACAACATCAGATACTTATCCAACAATCGAGCGAGCAGGCATCCACCAGAACTTCATGATCAATATCATATATCAGAGCTTACCAGCTGAAACAAGACAGGTGTATGGGCCTGAATTAGATCATCGGCTTCATCACTTGAAACAAAAGGGAATGCTCTATTCACACCCTGCAAAGGAGAAAGTTGAGCAAATGAAGCAGATCACTATTTTTTCCAAACCAGCAGAAACGTGAAGCATAACAAGCACTAGTGCAAGAAGCTGGGAAGATTGAGCAAGCTCGAGGAATCATAAAGCGAAGTTGTTGGGAATAGAACGTAAAAGGGGCAATGTGGTTGTATGTGGAAGAAGAAAAAGAAGCGGGGAAAGGAAATTTTTGAAAATAATATCTTTAAATAATAACAACTGCCATATTATTTTAGTTTTTTTAAATTATAATAGAACTATTAACTTTGAAAATGTATATATTTTAATTTCAGTTCAATCCAACAACAACCCAGTATAATCTCACTTAGTGGGGTCTGGGTAATTTCAGTTCAATCCATTTACTACTATTTTAATCCAAATAGATTCTCTAATCTTAACACAAAATTGTAAATTCTGAAAGATTATATTTAAAGTCAATTTAATTAGCCCTTTCAAAGTCTAGTTTAATTCTATTGTGCTGCTCTAAAATATCGAATTTCTAGATGTGTAGTTCCTAAACTGTAATTAAATGAAACTACTGGTAGAAAAAGAGTATCAAAGTAGGGTTGGAGAAAGGAGCAATATAAGGGTATTTGGGTAATTTACACTACATGCGCTCCATTCCAAACACATAAAATGGTATAGCAAGCTAATTATTAGAATGATTTGGTGCATCCATACGTTCATTCAAGCATATACCAAGCTCTAGAATGAATACAGATTTGTGATCCCAACCACACATTAGACTTCACTTCGGTGTACCGGATGGGTCATCACTAATATAATTGAACTCTTATAACCTTAAATTTGTACAAGCTTAGTTCCTTGCAACCATGTACACTAGGACTCCACGAAAAAAAGTTTACACTAGGGTTTTCCAAAAGGCTTGGCCTGGTGGTCAAAGTTATCAGCTATCTGCATAGGAGAAAGGTGGAAGGTAACCAGTAGATTACTCTACATACAAACTGTGCCAAGCACCACTGTTACAGTTGCGCTCATCTTTCAACAATAAACCTTAGTTTTCTTAATCTTAAAAGAAAGCATCCAGTAAACTATGTGAATTACCAAACATCTGCATTGCTGACTAGAGACTAAACGAGCTACCTCAATGAAACAGTTCCTAGACAGATCTTCATAATTTAACAACCACAAACCATGCAAATCCAGAAACCAAGTCGACAAATGCAAATGCTCCTTTGAGAAATAGAAGTGTTACTCTTTGTGTAATCCAGAAGAATTAACAAAAAAGAAATAGAACTAGACTAGTCAACACAAACCGTACGAAGTGCTGATAGTAAGCGTGAATCCATTTCAATATGAGATTCTGATGAATTTTTTTCTTTCTTCTCTTTCGAAGTGCCAGAAACCTCTTTATGTCCCTCGCTCTTTTTATTCATCATCCGTCCATCCCCTGCTTCAGATATTAAGACCTGAAATGTTGATTCAGGATAAAAGGAGGTAAAGAAGGATGTTGCATGAAGTTATGCACAACACTTGATGAGCTTCAATCGTAAAAATATGAAGCTCTGAGCTCTACTAAGACAAAAGAGCAAAGATGCATAGGACTAACTTATTGGACTATAACAGCTCTAGATCATACCTTAAATAGAGCAAAATATACATCTATCAAACACTTTGCCACCTTTGGGCCATCCCCCCTGTGACTTAAACGAACTTGGCTTAAAAAGTTAACCTGTTACAGTTACAGATAAGTAGGACGTTAGGACTACATATTCTGCAACAGCAATATCTAGAGATGACGACTTTAAAACTACATATCTGCATCAGCATATTTAGAAATGTCACTAACAGCAAATTGGAGCAATAAATAAATACAACACGACTTGCCACCTGAGTTTATCGTCGTATACTTATAAACAGACTTATAAATATATTCTGATCAAATGGCCAAGTCAGGAGATTAAAGCAAAAGTAAGATTCAAAAATAGTAAAGTTCATAAAAAGACAAGGATCACATCAATGTGTTTACTGAAAACAAGCAAGCAGAAAAAAAGCTCCTACCTAAGAACAAACCACAATGACATTTAAAATTAGGGCCTATTGGTTTGATTTATCTTAAGGAATCAGGTTTTACCGGTTCAATCAAATTCATTAAGCAGACACCAAATTTTGGAGATATTACTTTGGGAAAAGGATTGTGTTAATCGGTTATTTTATAGTCACTTATATGCAGTAACAGTTCTCATAATCCAACCCAAACAGAAGAATTTGGATAGACACACTGCAGAATAAGATTTATCATATCACAAACAAAAAGAACTTGAAGAGACAAAAGGTATTCACAGTTGAAAACACAACCACGAAGTATATAGTGTGACATGCAAAAAAGATGGAATAAAGTTTCGACATACAGCATGATACTTGGCTCGCAATCCCAGATGAGGCCAGAAAAGAAAATTATCAATTTTGTCAATCACCACAGCCTGCACAGTAAAACAAATAACACGTTAAACAACAAACTTTCATCAGAAAAAGTATCACAATAGAAATCATAACTGCACTTCAGTAATGCTAAGGCATGTGCTTCCTAACAGCTTGTCTATAGTCCAGCAGATTCTCTAAGACATTGATGTAATAGTACCTGCCACCAAACCATCGTGTATGCTTAAGAAATGTAATCCTTATTTCAATAGGCATTTCGAGGCATAATATTCTAAAAACATAACCATTTTCAAAGAGCACATTATCCTGCTTGGTCTTATTCGAGCATCACGACTAAGTTAGATTTGTATTTGCACCAACTTCTAACAATTTGATTTGTAATGGAATAACGACTACACCCGTTCTCTCCATTTTACATGGGATAGATTATGCATGAACACCATCCTTCAGATGGGCATTCAACAAGCACTCTTGAAAGTAGCTATTTCCTTTTGAGGGACACTCCTTGAGACCAACTTGCAGAGTTAGAGCTAACATCAGCCCAAAGTTGTTTGCTTAATTTGTTTCTTTTGAATAAGAAACAAATTAAGCAAACATAATTTGTTGGCGAAGGCGCATAACCTAAGTTCCCAAGTTGTGGATATTGAGTGTTGAAGCTCGGTTTTGATTTGAGACCTTGAGTAGTTTATGCATTGTCTGCCCAATCGGGGCATGTAGGCTATCTTGAGGTGGCTCTCGGCTTGAGATATCTCCATGCCGGTATCCAACCGGAGCCCGTGTCGGGGATGCGGGAGATGCGTCACTGGGATTCTCCCTTAGTGGGGGGCCTTCTTCTTCTTGTTCGCACTATCGAAGATCGGAGAGAGAGAGGACTCTGATCTAGATTTGAAATCTTTGAGCTCCCCTTGTCCGAGATGTCGCTTTGGCTTGTTCGAGCAGGGTTGTTCTTTTTTTTTCTTTCTTTCTTTTCCGGCATTTCTTTCCTTTTGGTCTAGGGGAGAACTACACGATTTTGCTAGGAAATCCTCACAGATGGTGCCAAATTATTTGCTCAAAAGTTATCACATACTTTATAAGTGAAAAACAATGTAAATGAATCACGGAAAAATCATAGTAAAGTGTAATAATCCATTAGACCAAATGAAAGAAACGATAATAAGTACTCAGAATTAGGAGTAGAAATATTAACAGCTTTTATTGATAACATTGGTTAGGTCTGCCTCTCCATGAAGATGTTCAGAGACATACAATGGTGTTTCACTTTTCCCTAATATGTGTCTCTTTATGTCTTCTCTTCCCTTCTCTGGTGAATAGTGGTCCAGAAGAAGCCCCCTTACTAGTGCTCGCTCTTTTGGTATTTATAGTTGTGAGCTCCGTGAGCTGGCAGTAATGACCACGCAGAAGTTTCGCCCTCATGGGGGGGGGGGGACGGGGGATGAGCCGTGCCTTCGTCGATTGAACCGAATAAGAGTTAAATATCATTCAGAATAAATGGTCATACCATTCATTAGTTATGAACTAGCTAAAGACGAGATTAACTTTGTTAATTATCGTGGGGTCGAATTCTGACCCATACAATAAATATTATATGTATGTATAATTTAAACAATATATAATCTATTTAATTAGGTCCGTTTGGTATGGCTGTATTTCATGATAAAGTCATTTTCTTGTACTTCCTACGCTCTAACTTATGTGTCATTGTTTCTTTAGACATGAATACTAAGATAAAAGATACTTTTAAAATATATGATCTAAAATAAGCTTTATATATTTATGTGACCGAAAATCATTTTATTAAGGGTGTAAAGAGAATTTTATAGTTGAACTATATTAAAATAGAGAAAGGTGACATTTTTTTTAAAAAAAAAGAAAAAATTAAAAGGAACATGTGCCAAACTAGTATAAAATATTGTCAAATGGAATTTTCATTAAAATAGGAAAATGACTTTTCTAACTTATTGAAGGATGTACTTTTTCTTAATATTCTATCAAATGTTGTGGTTCTTTAATTGTAAAAGATAATGTAGTTGAATATTAACTCCTTATCTAAAACTTGGTAACCGAATTTTGCGCACAACTAAAGTAGTCCTAAAATGCATATGTTGACTTTGAGGTCCTTTGAAACCGCTAACTAATAAATTCAAGAAGCAAATAATTTGAGAACTTATAACATATAGTCAACCAAAACATTAATTTGCTTTAGACACATTTTTATGGGTAGTTTGGTTCACGTACTTCTGCTCTAGACACATTTTTAAGTGATGAAGACATAAATACTTAACTCCTATCAAAATTTCAACTTAGCCTTAAAAACCCTATTCAGTCTCGAAAGTCAGAACCTTATTGATTATTCTTTGGGGGGCTATTTAATAAACACAGATTCTTATTCTTTCCAACGCTCTAAAATTATACAAAAGAAACAACCCCTTTGTATATTCTTTCTGCAATTTTCTTTAAAAAGTCACCCTGAGGCGTGACTTCCAACTACGTACCTGCCACATTTGCCTTTTATATTAATTCATTCGCCGTGATAAATTTATTTTTTATTTTAGTTCAAAATAAATATACTTTTATATAATCAAGAAAAAATAAATCTTGCTTAAAAAGTTTTTTACTTCTCACATTAACTAACTGTACTGCAATATTTAATTAAGGATAATTTAATCACACTAACTATTTTATTTAAAATTTAGTATTTTGTTAATGAGTGTGTCTAAAGCAAATTGATTACTTTGATATGGACCACATGAAGTATTCATTTGCCCCTCATTTTTTCTCACTCAAGTAACCACCGCATTTAAAATTTAAACCTTTTGAATTCATATTTATTATTTATTATAATTTTAATAATTTTTTATATAAATTTTTGATACACATCAAACTTCATAGTACCATGATACTAGAAGGCTACATCCGCCTCTGAATTCTTCTCCGCTGCTTTTCACACAATTAACTTTAGTTAAGTTCTTATCACTTCTTGAGGAAAATGAAGCTTCAGAGAAATATGTTTTGTTTCATCATTGTGCTTAATGTTATGTTATGTCATGTCAGAACACCATTTAAGGACACGTCCGTTAGACTCAAATGTTAGAAATCAGACCGCGTTAGGACCCAAACATGACAGTCGAAATTGTATTGTAAATAAGTTATGGAAAATAAATGAGTCATTATAATTACTGTGATATATAATTATTGCCCTAGTAACTACTAGCCTAATAATTCACAGTTATTTTCAAATACTCTTAATTTTTCTTTCTCTCTCTTCGTGGAGAAGGAGAAGGGGAATGGGATGAAAAGGTACTAAACTAGAAGGAACCAAGAAAGGACAAATCCATTTGTTATTCTGTATATTTATGTAGTGCATTTATATATATTAGACACGTAGTTAGAAAGAAAACTGTACGAGGACAAATCGGATGCAAAATAAGGCTAATTTGTATATACGCGTGGCCGGCCCGGATGACGTACAGGTGGGGGACGCCGCCTTATGAGGTCGACGACATTCAGAGGCGTCCTCCCTTATGACCGCACGCCAAGAGGGATACGCTCCCTCATTCACGTCCAAGCAACAGTCGCAGTCAATATAACCTGGTCTAATAAGTCCAAGATCGATCCTACAGAGAATTAACCTATCAATCACAACTTTCACAACCTAAGAATACTTCCGAATCAAGTTCCCAAAATTTAGAGTATATTTGAGTATGGATTTCGACTAACTACTTTGCAATAATTAAGAATGCTTAAAAGAAAGAATTGAATGTTGAGTAAAAATAATATGGAGAAGGACTAAGGTATTGATTTCCCTTATTGATGGAATCTCTTATCGTTATGCTCATACAAATTGTTAATTTATTTTATCAATCATGAACGCTATGTGTATCGTAACCCTCTCCCGAGCAATTACAATAATTTACTAGTGCACTCTCCCGAGCTACCCTAGCTAGCTTTAATTTGAATAGTTTACTTAAGATTGCACCCAAGACTTCGTTATTCCTAACCCCGTCTTTACGCCTAAAGTTATAGTTTCCTTCAATAACCTAGGTGTGGTGTTGTTCAACACTATGCCTAAATATGCACTCTTTTCCAAGTTATGCACACTAAATAGGCACAGCTAATTGGGGATCCTACCAATTAACTACAACAAGAACGAAGTTGAACAAATAAAAATCTAGTTCACAATTTGTAATCACATAAACGATAAGTTCATCACCCAATAGGTTCCATCAAAACCTTAGAAAAGGATTTAGCTACTCATGCTTATAGAAACAAGAATAATAATTGAAATCATAAAGAAATACTTGATATAAAATAAAAAGAAGGAGTTGAGAGGATTCTCTCTTACTAAATATCTTGTAAAAGTAATGAAATAAAGACAACATGCCTCTATTGGGCAAACTAGGAGTTTATATAGAGGTTTTTGGGCTAAAAAACTAAGTTTGAGTACAATTAGGAGTACTGTTGCATCGCCTTCCTCGGTTGGTTTGCGGCCGCGAGCGGACCGCGAACAGCAAACTTCAGAGAGCTTCATTATTCGCGGTTCATCCGCGGCCGCGAATGAACCGCGGATGAACAGTCTAGCTGATTTTTCTCTACTTCTTCCAGCTCTTTTCACTTTAGCTATTCTCTTGGCCTTCTCATCAACATATGACTCCAAAATAGCTCTTCTTAGCATCCATTGCATCACATGTACCTATAACACACAAACAAACACTAATCAAAGCATTTTGTCCTCATAAACAACCTTAATACCATAACAAAGTGTGATTATTTAGGGCATAATTATAGTCAAATTCACCTATTATCAATACCCCACATTTAAACCTTTGCTCGTCCTCGAGCAACCTTAATCACACTTTAGGCCAATTTTAAAAAAAAAATTGTCTCCCCCAAAATATGTCACAAAAGCTATTATTAATGATCAACCCAAGAAACTCTTCGTGTTCCCGAGCAAAGAGGGGCAGCTGTGAGCACATGATTTTTGCACTAGGCAAATAATTCCAAAATTAAAATAAATATATTTTTTTTTAGTGTAATTACTTGCTTTGTTTGAAATTAGTTATATTTTTGTGTGTTTGAATAAGTAAGAAATTAGAAAAAATCAAAAATAGTAGTAAGTAATTTGTTAGTTTAGTTAATTAGGAAATTAGTAAAATAGCTTAAGTAGTAGAAATTAGGAAAAAATAGCAGAAAGTTACCAAAAAATACTAGGAAATTAGAGTAGGTAGTAAATTAGGATTTATAATTTTTCATAAAAGAAAAGAAAAAAAAGTATAAAAGAAAATACATAAAAATAATTAAAATATTAGAAAAATACAAAATATATATATAAGTGTAATAAGACTGGGCCAAATACAGTCCAATTGGTTAGCCCAGTCCTTAAGCCCAAAGGCTAAGCCTGATCCGTGAAGGGAGGTGCAATCTCAGCCATCCGTTATGCTCGATCCAATGGCTGAAATAATTAGCGAAGTTATTTGGTTTATTGAGATGTAAGGATCAATCTCAACCGTCCGTAGGAGTTGATCTAACGGAAGAGACCTTTGGTCTCTTTAGTGATGGAACGGTGCCGTTTTGTAACGCCTGGTCTTGACCGTTGATCATCAACAAATCAACGGCCAAGATCACCTGGGATATTTGCCCTATAAAATGGCTTGTCTGAAGCGGCTGTCTCATTTTGCCAAAATTAAAACCCTAAGAGACAGCCGCCCTCCTCTTCGTCTCCCTGTATCTCTCATCTTCTTCTTCATCATCAGCGGCCATGGCGGCCACCACTCCTACGGTGGTCGCCGGCTTGTCTTCTTACTACCCCCCTCTTCTCCTTCTTCTTCTTCACTCAAAACACACCCAAGAACCCAGAAAAAACCCTTGCTCTTCAAAACCCCGGTCACCGGAGTTACACCGGTGACCACCCAAACAATGAGAACCCACACGAAACCAATGCCATTATCTTCCTCTCCATGAGATCTATCCGCTCATACCACTGTTCAACCTCGAATCAAACCGGAACGCCTCGAATATCCCGAGAAAGGGTCGCCGGAACCCTAACTCCGGCGACCCCAAATCCAACCTCAATCAAGACCTCACCTTTACCACCTCCAAAACACCTCATGCAACCCAGAATCCAAAAAAGGCCTCGTCTTTAGGCCTGAACGAAAAAAAACAGAGAAGGAAAAAGAAAAAAATCTGGAAAAGAATAAGAAAAAGAAAACAAGAGTGAATAAAAAGGAGCTTGAAGGTCTGGGAGGGTCTGAGATTAAAGAAAAGAAAAGAAAAGGGAATAGGAAGCTTGGGGGACCGACCCCGCAAGCTAAGTACCCTCCCCCTGTTTTATATTTCTTTGCTTTTTCCTGTTTGATCTATGTGTTTCTTGTCTTGCATGTTTCTATCTGCCCTTTTCCTCGTGCTTCACATGATTAGTTTTAGGGTTTAATTTGTTCATCTGTGCTCCATGTTTGACTGTTCATCTTCTTTTGTTTCTTATCTTTTATCGTATATATATATATTACATCTGTTAGTTTGTCATAAGAATTAGGGTGTCTTTCGTCAAAATTTTGGCCTGTTTCTCTGATTTAAAGATATGTTCTTAATATCCCTTATTCTTTTTCATCTTTTGTTTCTTTCTCTGTTGGCTTTTGATATCTCTTCTACATTTCTTATTTGTTTTCGCATGTTAATTTTAGGGTTTTGCTTTGTTTTCCTTTGTTTTGTGTCTGTCGTCTTGATATTTTGTTTATCCCCTGTGCTTCTTCATCTTCTGTAGTTCCAGTGTTTTAACTTGTTCATCTTCATGTTTTTCTCTTGATTTGTATGTTTCAATCATGTTCAGTTTCCTTCCTTTTCGTTCTGCTGTGTAATATGAGTCCAGACCTGTTTACTTTCCACAGCATGACCGTTCCTTTCTTCATGATTCTTCACATGCTTAGCTGTCTAGTCATTGTTATTCATATCTTATACTATGTTTGGATTTTGGTTTCTGATTCTCTGATTTGAAGATTTGAACCCGATATCTTTCCTCTTGTTTGTCCTCTGCTAGTATTAGGCTTCTCCATTCTGTTTGCATGTTTTCTCATTCTCTCTTAATCTTCCCTGTTAGTTCTTGACAGTTTGAATGATCCTTCTCTTCTCTTTGTCTCATGCTTAAGGATAGAATTAGCTATGGGTCCCTTATATTAAGTTTGAATTAGTCTTTTCATGTTTAGTTATACTGTTAGGACTAAATATTAGTTTCATATCTGAGTTGGCTCTACTCCAGTTTTCCATGTGTTCACTGTTTTCCTTTTAGAATAATTTTAGAATTAGCCATTAGACTCTCATGTCTACTTAAGGGTTACTACTTCAAATAGCACCCTCACATGCATGCCCATGATCTTTCTTCTGTCACTTTTGCATAATAGATTTAGGGATGTTATTCATTGCTCCTTCATGTCTTTCTGTTCCTCATCTTCACTCTTAACATGCATATATCAAGCTAGGGTAGCACTTAAAAATGAATCCTAATTACCCTACTTAGATTAGTTGAACCATGCTGACTGGTTTCTGGGAATTCAGTGTCTATATCCATAAATGCTAAGTGTTGTAGGGTTTTTCAGTATATCATTTAACATGAAATGACTGTTGCTTAGCCTAATTGATGTTAATTGCCATGTGGCTGCATGATTTCAAGTTATGTAAGTTGATTAGTTGAGATTCAACATTATCAAACCCTACTTCTGAATTTTGATTGATTAATGAACAATATTTGACTTCATGTGTTTATATGTGCAATTATATGTTGAAATGGTTAAGTTTGCAATAGTTTTATGTTAGGCATGAATACTGTTAAATGCCTTTCATACTTTAAGGGGATTGGTTATAGCTGTAGTTCTAGGTTCCATAAGTGGTTAGTTTTTAAATAGGTATAAACTGAAAATGAACAAAATAGGCTACAAGTTTAATAATTGGCCTAAGAATGGTCAACCTTGCAAAGGTTGACCAATTCTGTGAGCCCTAACACACAGCTCACTGTTTAACAGTGACTGGTTGTGCAAAGGGCTATGTCTGCAAATGCAGACTAGCCCAGGCTCTATATTGAGCCCTGAACAGCAAAGTGGCCAAACCTGTAAAGGTTTTGGGCCTAGCTGTTCAGTATATGGCTTTAATAGCCCAAGCTAAGTCTCAACTTGAGACTGGCTAACTTTTAAATAGGTTAAACATAATAACAAAACAGGCTATGCCTGCAATTAGCTTTAATTAGGAATAAATTGGTCTTAATTGATTGAAATTAGTTTAAAAGTGGCTAAAATTGAAATAGTTCTTAAGAATAAATCTGGCCAGCCCTTAAATACTAATGCCAGGGCTGGCCATTAGTTAAATAGGTGCAAAATTAGTTGAAGTCTGCCCTAGGCAAAGCTAGTAAATCAGCAGCGCCCTTAGGGGCACAATTGGAAATTGAAAAGGTAAATTAGTAACTAGTAAGAACTTAGGAGGGTAATAGGGACATTTATACTCCTGATTTCTGCAATTTTGCAGAGATTTAGGGGTATAATGGTCTCCTAAAAATGGGAAATCTGTAAAAATCTCAAACCCCTAAGGTTATACTAGTAAAAGGCCATAAAAGAGAATCTTTAGAACCTTCCAGCACATGCTGGAAGGGTTTTAGTAACTGAAAATGGGACTAAAGTGTAGAATAGGTAATTTTAGGAGGGGAAAAGTGGGATTAATCCCATTACTTCCTCCCCAAGTATTCAGCCCTAAAAGGTTAGCTATAAATATCTCAAAAGAGGGGCTGAAAAAGGGGGATTCCACTGATATAACAATCTGAGAAAATATTTTTGGGGTTCCATTGGAGAGTAATCTGAAAACTTAAGCTGAAATTCATACAAAAGCATTGAGAGATAAAAGAGCAATAGAACAGTAGGAACTTCTCAGTAGAATTCACTGGTTTTCATTGGTTTTCTGCCGTGTTCTTCTGCTCAAAATTGGATTGGGTTTCTTCTGTTACGTTGTTGATTCGCACCTGTTGTTGCTGTGTTGTTGGGCTCGTTGATATTCAAATCCTCTATTGTTGCATTGTCTTGTTTGATCCTTGCTGTACTTACTCGCTTCTGTCTCCCTTAGACTCATTGGTTCTTTCTATTTGATCCAGGTACACTTCTCTATTTCTGATGAAGATGTAGATGCTGAAATGCTGTAATGAATGAAGTGCCTGTTTAATCCATTTGTCATTTTGTATTCTTTAATTAATAGTTTAATTATAGTATTATGTAGTAGTTGAATAACAGAAAAACGATACTAATGCTGTAATAATGTAGTACTAGCAGTAGTATAAGTAGTAATATAGTGTAGGCAGCTTGTCACTTAGTTTAATTAGGAAAACTTAAAACATAAGTTAATCCATAATACTTGCAAAAACTGATAAGCACTAAGTTCACAAACACCCGACCGTATAGTTAATTACATTATCACTAATTTGCATTTAGGTAATAATAAGTGAAAAGCGTTAGGTCAAGCAGTGATTCGTTCATGTTTTGGGTAATAATCTGATAATAAAACGAGTTATAAGGGAATCAGCAGTATAATTATGCACAAGCCTTAGAGTCATTCATCTGTAGATGTTTAAAGTCGAATCATGGAACAATCGGACTGTATAATCGTTGTTAATATAGTTAGTCTAAATTCGAAAATCAGGAATAAAATCTGTAGCAGGCTAAGAAAAGGGGTAATTGGATATTGAAGCTGTTTAATTCAAATCAAGTTTATAGTGTTAAAATGTTTAGCTAGAAATGCAACGATGAGTATAATCAGTCCAGATTCACAGTTAATTGGGTTAGTTTTCCTGTAAATCACCTTCTCAGATTCAGTATTGACTTCAAACATTAATATAATAAGAAGTAGCCTATTAGTCCAGATATATGAAAACCAGTAATTGATTTGTAATTGATATGTGATGAATTGATGTATTGATCTTTTACTGAATAAATAAAATGCTTTGTTTCAAATGAGTGTCTCTGTTCTTTTACTTCACTGTAATTGTTATTTATATTAAGCTTAATGTATATTATGGGCCCAAATCGTTATATCAAGTTAATAAGGCCAGCAAGCTTAAGCCCAAAACAACCTGGAGACTGCCTGGGCCTTAAAGGCCTGGACCCATGCTGATCCATGCTAAGCGAAACGAAAAGAAGACCAGGCCCAATAAGTAATAAGAATTCGACGGGCCTGGATTACTATAGAATTAGTATTACGATTAAGGCAAAAACAAATATAGAAAACTTAGCCAAATATTAGTACCCTTTAATAAATAATTTGGGACGAGCCTCGCCCGAATAACACCGGGGCCCCCATTTAGTAATAATATAAACACGAATAGACCCGGGAAAGCTAATAGCTAATTCCATAGCTTCTCCCAAAAGATTTAAAAGCCGATAGACGTTACTTTAGGGCACGATTTTAATTTACCTTCCTATGAACGAGTGTGCACTTGGTGCGACTCAAATCCAAATCTCGGCAAAGCCGAAATACTCCAAAAGTCATAGGCGTACTGGTTGCGGTATGACTCGAGGCGTGTTTCCGCGATGTCGCAAAATTCCTAAAAAATAATATTTAACGCGAAAAGCACATTATGTTGTTAAAATCTATAACTGAATCAAATAAAAGTCAAAACGACAGTGGAGCGACCGTGCTAAAACCACGGAATCCGGGAGTGCCTAACACCTTCTCCCGGGTTAACAGAGTTCCTTATCCGGACCTCTGTTTCGCAGACATTTTAAAAGAGTCAAAATTCCTCGGATTCGGGATCAACCGGTGACTTGGGACACCATTATCATTCCCAAGTGGCGACTCTGATTAATCTCTAATGAAATCCCGAACCGATTGTCCTTAAATTGGAAAAACTCCTTCCCTTGCGTTACTTTATCCGTCTCGGGTAATTGAGCGTCGGGGTATACCCTACAAGTGTATTTATACACCTTGCGCATGTTTGGGGTAGTAAAAAGGGAGGTGTGACAGCTCTGGCGACTCTGCTGGGGACCCAACCCTGAATTTCGATTTCGGGGTTTAAGAACTCGAGCTCCTTAGAACTGCCGTTTGCGTTTTTGTTTGACTTCATTATATGATTTGAACAACATGCTATGTGTTTTATCGCTTTGATATTATCTGGACTGTATATAAAATTGTGCCGAAAACCCTTCTCTCTTCTCCCCCGGGGATGTGCTTACTGGTTGAGACTCCCCTTTCTGTTAAATGTCACCTTAAATTAAGAAAACAGAGGCCGGATAAGTTACAAAGCCGATTGACTCGGCGGGTCACCGGTACGTAGCCCCCTCCTCGATTCGAGTTGTCCGCTTGGTACACGGTCTAGCAATCCATGAAACCGTAAGATTTTGAACATAGGTCTAGGACGATTATTTGCATCATATTTGACTTAGGGGACTCAACACAGGGGTTGGGTCCGTCTAGGACAGATGACCCGGTATTGGAAAGACCGAGCATGCTATGTGTTGCATTTTATTGTCCTTGATCGTTATGCGGACCGGCTAAAATCCTGAGATTGGAAAATTGTTGAAAAAGGAAAAAGAGAGAGAGGAAAATAATGATTTGTAGAAAATAGGTATCCGGAAAATTTGAAAATTTGAAAAAATAGGTGGAACATTTTTGAAATAATTGGTCAAATAATCTGACCGAACTACGCAGGTTTGATTCTCGCCATTAGGTGGGATACGTAGGCAACCCTTAAACGGGTCCAACCACACTTTTAGAAAAAGACCAAAAAGATTTGCTTTTCAAATAATCGAGGTGATTGCTATTTTTGGAAATGGCCGAATGTTCCGAAAGGACGACGGAAGGTTGTTTTTGCAAAAATAGCCACTTCGAAAAGTTATTTTCCTTTTCTTTCATTCAAAATTGAAAACTTGCATCGAAAAAGATTTTTCCTTTTCTAAATAAAATCACCTTAATAAATGTGCAGGACGAGCACGATGATGAATGAACAATTTTCCCTAAATAAAATCCCTTTGGAGCTGAGGTTATGGTGGCAGGACATGGGACCCGATGGTCAAGATTGGGTCAAAAAGTACTTGAAGGGCCTTACGGGGTTACTCGAGATAGTTCCTCGAGGTGATGTGATTAGAGCGTTGGTCTCGTTTTGGGATTCGGCACACAACGTATTTCATTTCCCAGATTTTGAGCTTACCCCTACTTTGGAAGAGATTGCCTTTTATATTGGGAAGACCGAGGTTCCGCTGAAAGGAAAATACCCGGTATCTCCGAGGATGGTGACAATACATCGTTTCCTCGACTCTTTGAAAATCGCCCGGAATGTTCATAATGAAGATCTGGCCAATGGATTTTGTTCTTTAAGCTTCATCTACAACAGGTTTGGACACGTTGGGGGTTTCAACGACCCAACCAACAAATTATGCTGTAAGTCCAACCGGGCGAAATGGGAAGAACACCGGAGGTTCGTATTTTTGGTGGCATTTGTTGGAGTTGTTGTATTCCCGAGGAAAGATGGCCATAAAAGTCGCCGGGGTAGCTACCACATTGATAGTACAAGAAAACTGTACCTTGGCCCCAATGATTGTTGCGGATATCTATCGAGCTCTGACTGCGTGCAAAGCGGGGGCTACTTTCTTCGAGGGGTGTAACTTGATCTTGCAAATCTGGCTAATTGAGCATCTGTGCCACCACCCTTCATTCTCGAGCTATGGTTCGGCCGATCGGACATGTTTGGAAGAGTTCAATGCGAGGACAAAAGAAGTAAAGTTGCCCGAGGGAGTCCAAGGCTGGATTGTGTATCTTCGATCACTAACTGATGGTCAAATTGATTGGACGTATGACTGGTTACCTCTTGACGAGGTAATATACATGCCAACGGAAGGATCGCCGTTTTTGATCATGGGTTTGAAAAGTATACAACCTTATGCTCCATACAGAGCTTTGCGACAGTTGGGCCGGTGTCAGATTATTCCGAGGGATGGAGACCTCAGTGTGCAGGCCGTGGAGATTGGTCCAGACGGGCAATTCCCGGAAGCAAAAATCCGGCAAATCTGGAACGAATGCCAAAATCTAAAGATTGATACTTGTGTGCCGAATAGAGCAAAGGGGGAGATATCACCTGGGTACTCCACGTGGTACCGACGAGGAGTTGAACACGAACGTCTTTCAAAGAGACCTCACTTGCAAGACCTGATAGAGCAATCCGAGGAAAATCTGAGATGGGCGGCCAAGGAAAAGGAATATAAAGCCAAAATCAGTCTGTTGGAAGATAAATTGAGAAATCTTCATTTCGAAAGCGGCTTACAAGCAGCATCCGATGAAGGGGAAAAGAAACAGCTGAAAAAAGAAAATGATATGTTGAAGGCTCAAATAGCTCAAATGAAAATTGTATCCGAGACTCCAGTCCGTTCAGCCCGGGATGAAAAGTTAATTGAGATTCTCCGGCGGAAAGTGAATGATTACAGCTTTGATTTGGACGTAGCTGAAAGAGAGTTAGCCAAGGCTCGGAAGCAAATGGACAAAGACGCCGAGGAAAGAGCCAAGTTGGTCCGACAACTACATGACAAGCACGATGTTGAAATAGCTCAGCTTAGAAAGAAAATAATCTCAACCACGGCCAAGAGCAACAAGATTATCAAAGATCTTGAGGAAGAAAGAGAATATTGCTACACGACCATGGCTAGATTAAAATTGGAGCTACAACAGGTGCAAAAGGACAACCAACATGTCTTGGACGCTCGCAATCAGCAAATAAGCCGTCTATTGCAAGAAAAAGGGGTCATCAGAGAAAAGATTGTTCGCATCGCCCAGTATATCACCCGAAAGACTCAGCTTTGTGAAGATATGACTCGGAGGACTTTTGTTTCTGCAGTGAAGTATTTTGTACAACAAGTCATGGCCGACCTGGATAGGCTTCAAAGGGGTTTAGCATATAGGCCCGCGGCAAGGCCGAACGATGCCTCGCGGGCACTAGGTGCATTAATGTACTCTTAGGTCATGCATCGTCTTTTATTTTATTTTTCTTTTTCTTAAACATCACTTTGTAATCAAGGTTTTGAATTATCAATGAGAAAACAAAGTATTGTTACCAATTCTTTTACTTTATGTCATTTCCTTCATATCCGCTAGGCAAATAAATAGGAGCGTGATTATGAAAACGGCAAAGAAAAAGCAATAAAAGAAGGAAAAGCAAGAAAAGCAAAAAAAAGAGAGAAGAGAAAAAGCAAGAAAAGAGAAAAAGCAAAAAAAAAGAAAGAAAAGAAAAAAGAAAAGAGAGAAAGAAAACAAAAGAGCGGAAAAAGAAAAATGATGATTGAAGTGAATAGCAGCCGGGATGATGCATAACGACTCGAGCAAATGTGTTTGTTTTTAAAGTCGTTACATCTTATTCATGCGCTAACAACTAACAAGTGTTGATATTTGTGAGTCCAGATTTTCTAGGCAACTGGCATACTGGCTACCCACTCATACAACACCGGATCCAAAAAGATGACAAAGGCTGTATCCCAGGAGATCGAGGAGACCATTGTAGACCCTGCTCACGAAGAAGAGATCGTGGATGTGGCCGGGATGAAAGAAGAAATGTACAAGTTAAGACAACAGATGGCTGAAATGTACCAGGCTTGGTCGAGAGGTCAACCACTACCAGCCTATCCTGCTAACCCTGCATATGTCCCCTCCAGCCAATCCTAACCCCGAGCCACCAACACTGAACTCATCATCCACCTACCCCGATTACCCTCACTACTATGCTTCCACCTCCCAAATACCACCACCTCCAGCCAAGCAAACACCACCTCAGGTTCCACAAGTTGCTCCTGTATATGTGGCACCTCCGCCCGCTGTTATCCACAAATCCTCTAGCGAACCAATGTTTCATATCCAGGATTCTCACTACTACCCCCGGAGCCTACTTTCAGACAACACGAGTCTCACGCTCCCATGATAGAAGCTAGTGCCGGGCAGGAGGAGATGGCTCGAAAGGTGAAGAGTCTTGAGAACGCTTTCCGCAATATGCAAGGGCCGGGAGGGCAAGTAAGTGTAGCCTACAAAGACCTGTGTTTGTTCCCTGAGGTGCAGCTTCCTGCAGGATTTAAGTTGCCCAAGTTTGACATGTACAACGGACACGGGGATCCAGTAGCTCATCTAAGAGGATATTGTAGCAAGATGAGAGGCGCGGGAGGTAGAGATGAATTGTTGATGGCGTATTTCAGCCAAAGTTTGAGTGGATCAGCGCTGGAATGGTATACTCGACAGGACCATACAAGATGGTTCGTTTGGGATGATTTAGCACAAGCTTTCGCTAGTCATTTTCAGTACAATCCGGAGATCATACCTGACAGGTTATCCCTTACCAAGCTGGAGAAAAAGCCAGGAGAGAGCTTTAGAGAATACGGGTTTAGATGGAGGAACAGGCCGCTAGAGTGGATCCACCGATGAAAGAGGGAGAGATGGTGGATTGTTTTCTGCAAGCTTTGGATCCAACATACTACGGCCATCTAGTGTCAGCAATTGGGAAAAGTTTCAACGAAGTTGTGAAAATGGGAAGTTTTGTAGAAGAGGGTTTGAAGACAAACAAAATTATGAGTTTTTCGGCTATCAAAGCCACAAATCAAGCTATACAGAGTGGAAGTGGAGGAGTGATGGGAAAGAAGAAGAAGAAAGAAGAAGTGGCAACCGTTGAAAGCAGGCCCTGGAGTCGCAACCCACAATACAACCCACCCAGACCTTACCGCCAACACCCACCAAGCCCGTCAACCCCATATAATCCACCACCACCATCTTACCCGCTAAATCCCTACAATGCACCAAGCCCATATAACCCACCACCACCACCATACCCACCGACTGTACCACATTACCATCACCCTCGAACCCAAGCTTATCCACCACCACCACCCCACGTGTGGAGAGCTCAAGCTCCACACAATGTGTACCATACCCAAAACACATACCCAACCCCTAAACCTTACCGAAACCAGAATAGACCCAGGCCGGACGCTGATTGGAGAAACAAAGCAAGAAGAACATTCACTCCTCTCGGAGAGTCATATACCAGTCTTTTCCACAGGTTGAAAGAATTGGGGATGGTGAGACCAATCGCACCAAAAAATCCGAACCCACCCCCGAAAAATCTTGATTCTTCTGTCAAATGTGAATATTGTTCAAGAACGTTGGGCCACGATACTGAGAAGTGTTGGCAATTAAAGAATGCCATTCAAGATCTTATCGATGAGAGGAGAATTGAAGTGCAGGCTCCCGAGGCCCCAAACATTACCCAGAATCCATTGCCGAATCACCACGAAACGAATATGATAGAATTGGTGCAGGGTGATGGCAATCAAAAACCATCTCAGGCCGTCATGATGATAAAGTCGAGTGACAAGTTAGAGAAAGAAATTGTGAAAGAGGAAGCAATTGTTGAGAAACCAAAGCCAGTAGTGATGGGAAGTCTAAAAGTGGTAGTGCCAGGTGCAAAGACAATCGTGACTGTGAAAGGAGCAAGTGCAGAGCCAGTAATCATAAAACCAGTAGTGCAAATGCCAGTGGTGAATTCAAAGACTGTGCCTTGGAACTATAATAAGGTAATAGTAGTTTACAAGGGAAAAGAGATTTCTGGTGAAATTAATGAAACGCATGGACTTACTCGATCCGGAAGGTGTTTTGCTTCAGAGGAACTGAGAAAGATGAAAACGGTAAAAGAAAGTCAACTGAAGAAGCCAGTGTCGGAGGAGGAAGCAGAGGAATTTCTTAAGAAAATGAAGTCGCAAGAGTACTCAGTGGTTGAGCAGTTAAGAAAGACCCCGGCCCAAATTTCTTTGTTATCTTTGTTGATACATTCAGAAGAGCACCGGAAGGCTCTTATGAAGATTCTAAATGAAGCTCATGTTCCGGAGAAGATTTCAGTGTGTCACTTGGAAAAGATCACTAGCAAAATTTTCGAGTCTAACAGGATCACCTTTTCTGATAGGGAGCTGCCGGTGGAAGGAACTGAACACAATAAAGCATTGTACCTCACAGTAAAGAGTGAAGAATCAGTCGTGACCAGGGTACTGATTGACAATGGATCGAGTGCCAATATTTGCCCGCTGTCAACCTTAGGAAAGCTGAACATTAGCCCGGACAGGATCCGGAGGAACAGTATCAATGTGAGAGGGTTCGACGGCGGAGGTAAGAACACGTTGGGGGATATTATTTTGGAAGTGACCATCGGTCCCGTTGATTTTACGATGGAGTTCATGGTGCTTGATATTGCCGTATCATATAACTTGCTGTTAGGTCGACCCTGGATTCATGCGGCCAAAGCGGTACCATCTTCTCTACACCAGATGGTCAAGTTTGAATGGGAGCAGCAAGAGATTGTTGTACACGGAGAGGAAAATGCTTGTAATGTGGTAGCACCTTTTGACGGTACTGATGGGGATCGGGGTCCTTGGGTCTACCGAGTGACGGATGCTGTAGAAGTGAACAAGGTTGCTGAAGGAGAAAAGTTACCAACCCCGATGATGGCACCAACTGCTATAATGGTGGCCAGAGAAATGCTGAAAAACGGATTTGCACCGGGGAGGGGATTAGGCAAAAACCTGCAGGGAGTCACTCAGCCAGTTCAGCTTCCGGAGAATAAAGGTACATTCGGCTTAGGGTTCAAACCCACCTTTGCCGATATCCAAAAAGCCTCCAAAGCCAAGAGAAACTGGACCTTGCCCAAACCCATACCCAAATTATCCGACATCTTTATCAGGCCTGGTACAAAATATCAACCATCTGCTGCAGCAAAGTGCATTGAGACCCAACTTGGTGAAGAAATGCTTGGTTTTAGGAAAATGTTCTGGGAGGTGAATACGATTGAAGCAGGGGAAGGCACGAGCAACATGGACGTGCAATTTGTGGGGCCCGGAGTCACATTGAACAATTGGGAAGCTACTCCTTTCCTTATCCGGAAGGAGTCTTGGTAGTTAGCTCAAAATTTCATCATTGTTTCCCCCAAAAGTTGTTATAATTTCCCCATTCCCTCATGAAAAAAAAATCACCATGTATCCCGAACATTGTTCGTTTCTTTTATTAATGAAATGCAGTTTTTCCTTTTTCTTCACTTTTGCCTTATTTTTCTTTATTTTTCCTTTTGTACAGTTTTGCATGTGTTGATTCCAATGCCATGTCATGCGTGAAGGATTCTAGACCCAGTTCCGACAATCACGCTACTATACAAGAAATCGAGGAAGATAGTGAAATAGAATGTGAGGATGAGGAAGCCCTGGAGGAAATAAGTAAGGACATGAAACAATACGAAGAAAAACCCAAGCCGAATCTGAGTGATACGGAATCTGTAAACTTGGGGAACGAAGATGATGTCCGAGAAACAAAGATTAGTGTGCATTTGGAGGCACCCCTCAGGGATGAATTGATAAGGTTGTTACATGAATTTAAGGACATCTTTGCCTGGTCCTATGATGACATGCCCGAGCTTAGCACAGATCTAGTGGTACACAAGTTGCCTATTTACTCTGAATGCCGGCCGGTGAAACAAAAGCTCAGAAAATTCAAAACGGACATTAGCGTGAAGATAAAAGAAGAGGTGAATAAGCAGTTCGAGGCAAAGGTCATAAGAGTTACCAAATACCCTACCTGGTTGGCAAATGTTGTGCCGGTCCCAAAGAAAGATGGCAAAACCAGAGTATGTGTAGACTATAGAGACCTTAACAAAGCCAGTCCGAAGGATGACTTCCCATTGCCAAACATCCACATATTGATCGACAATTGCGCCAAGCATGAGATCGGTTCATTTGTGGATTGTTACGCAGGTTATCACCAGATCCTGATGGACGAAGAAGATGCTGAGAAAACTGCCTTCATTACACCTTGGGGAACGTACTGTTACAGAGTAATGCCGTTTGGATTGAAGAATGCCGGGGCAACTTACATGAGGGCAATGACCACTATGTTTCATGATATGATGCATAGAGAAATTGAGGTATATGTGGACGATGTCATCATAAAGTCCAGAAAACAACCTGATCACGTGAAAGATTTGAGGAAGTTTTTCCAAAGACTCCGGAGGTACAATCTAAAACTCAATCCGGCGAAGTGTGCTTTTGGAGTACCTTCGGGGAAACTACTGGGGTTTATTGTGAGTCGGCGAGGTATTGAACTGGATCCATCAAAGATCAAGGCTATTCAAAGTCTACCTCCGCCGAAGAACAAGAAGGAGGTCATGAGCTTATTAGGAAGGTTGAATTACATTAGTCGGTTCATTGCTCAGTTAACATCAACATGCGAGCCGATCTTCAAGTTGTTAAAGAAAGATGCAGCGGTAAAATGGACCGACGAGTGTCAGGAAGCCTTTGACAAGATCAAAGAATATTTGGCTAATCCTCCGGTGTTAGTTCCTCCAGAACCAGGGCGTCCTCTGATTTTGTATTTGACGGTGCTAGATAACTTCTTTCGGTTGTGTATTGGGTCAACATGATGAGACAGGCAAGAAAGAACAAGCCATCTACTACCTCAGCAAAAAGTTTACATCTTACGAGGTGAAGTATACCCAACTGGAGAGAACTTGTTGTGCATTGATTTGGGTGGCTCAGAAGCTAAAGCATTATTTGTCAGCATACACTACGTACTTGATATCACGATTGGACCCTCTCAAGTATATCTTTCAGAAGCCCATGCCTACGGGAAGACTGGCCAAATGGCAGATTCTGCTCACAGAATTTGACATTGTTTATGTAACTCGTACGGCAATGAAGGCACAAGCTATTGCGGACCACTTAGCTGAGAATCTGGTGGATGATGAATATGAGCCATTGAAGACATACTTCCCGGATGAAGAGGCAATGCTTGTTGAGGAGACGGAGCAAGAGGAGAGATCGGGATGGAAAATGTACTTTGATGGAGCCGTCAACAGCAGGGGCGTTGGTATCGGAGCGGTACTTATTTCAAGTACGGGTCAACACTATCCCGTAACAGCTCAGCTTCGATTTTTCCGTACCAACAATATGGCCGAATATGAGGCGTGCATCTTGGGATTAAGGATGGCGATTGACATGGGTATTCAAGAGATTTTGGTCATGGGTGACTCGGATCTCTTGGTACACCAAATTCAAGGGGAATGGGAGACACGAGATTTGAAATTGATACCATATCGGTATTGTTTGCACGAGTTGTCTCAAAGATTCCAATCTATAGAATTCAAGCATATCCCGAGAATGCACAATGAGATTGCAGATGCTTTGGCCACATTGTCCTCTATGTTGCATCATCCGGACAAGACATATATAGATCCACTCCAGATCCAAGTCCGAGATCAGAATGCTTATTGCTTCGTTGTGGAAGAAGAGTCGGATGGAGAGCCGTGGTATCATGATATTAGAGAATACTTGAAAGCTGGCAAATACCCGAAGCAAGCCACAGGAGACCAAAAGAGAGCCATCAGGCGTCTAGCCAATGGATTTTTCTTCAGTGGAGGAGTGGTATACAAAAGGACACCAGATCTGGGCTTATTGAGATGTGTGGACGCACAACAAGCAGATGAAATTATGATTGAAGTACATGCTGGAGTATGCGGACCTCACATGAGCGGATATGTGTTAGCAAAGAAGATCTTGAGAGCTGGGTACTACTGGCTCACGATGGAGCGTGATTGTATCGGGTATGTAAAGAAATGCCATCAATGCCAGGTACATGGGGATCTGATCCACTCCCCGCCTTATGAGTTGCACACAATGTCAGCACCATGGCCCTTTGTTGCTTGGGGCATGGATGTCATCGGCCCAATAGATCCAACCGCTTCTAATGGGCACAGGTTTATCCTGGTTGCAATTGATTATTTCACCAAGTGGGTCGAAGCTAAGACATTCAAGGCGGTGACGAAGAAAGCGGTGGTGGATTTTGTGCACGAGAATATCATATGCCGATTTGGAATCCCCAAAGTGATTATCACAGACAATGGAGCCAATTTAAACAGTCATCTCATGGCAGAAGTTTGTGAAAGGTTTAAGATCACGCACCGTAATTCCACACCCTACAGGCCGAAGGCAAATGGTGCAGTAGAAGCGGCAAATAAGAACATCAAGAAGATTCTCCAAAAAATGGTGGAGGGATCCAGGCAGTGGCATGAAAAGTTACCCTTTGCTCTCATGGGTTACCGCACGACGCTACGTACTTCTATCGGAACCACACCTTATACCCTGGTGTATGGAACAGAGGCCGTTATACCCGCAGAAATAGAAATACCGTCATTGCGAATTATAGCCGAATCCGAGATAGATGACGATGAATGGGTAAAGGCCCGGTTAGAACAGTTGAATTTGATTGATGAGAAGAGATTGGCCGCAGTCTGTCATGGACAGTTGTATCAGCGGAGAATGGCCAGAGCATATAATAAGAAGGTACGACCTCGAAAGTTTGAAGTCGGACAACTGGTATTGAGGCGTATCTTACCACATTGGGCAGAGGCAAAAGGAAAGTTTGCGCCGAATTGGCAGGGACCGTTCGTGGTATCACGGGTGTTGTCCAATGGAGCATTATACTTAACTGATGTTGAAGGAAAGTGCGTAGAGACTGCTATCAATTCAGATGCAGTCAAAAGATATTATGTATGATTCCTTTTCAATTGTATGTTTTGTATTTTGTTGTGATTTTGGAATTGAAATGACGAAGGCATTTTATTCTCTATCCAAACACTTTATCCATTGTTAACCCCTTTGAGCCTTAATGAATGAATTCTTTCATATCCCTCTCTCGGAATCGCTCTAGTGCAATAAGATCGAAATTGCCAGAATGAAAATGAAATGATGGAAAAATGAAAAAAAAATGAAAAAATGAAATGAAAATAGAAAAAAAAATGAAAAAAAGAGAAAAAGACAAAAATCGGGAAAAAGTCTAAAAGAAATCCATCTAACTTATAAAGTTGGATGAACTACGTCTGACTTGATCCCGAAAGGGTACGTAGGCAGCCTCTCTGAGGTTCAGTCACAATAAAGGAAAAATCCAAAAATTCCCCACATATTGAAACTGGGGCAGAAGTTATGTTTTAATAATTCCGAGAGTTGTAAATATTTTTAACCCTCGTTGAAATTTTGAGCCTTTATATCTTTCTTTCTTAACCCGTCCAAAAGCCACGTTACAGTCCAAAGAAAGACCTTCTGATCGATTCTGAAATGATGACAAATACAACGAAGGAACGAAGCATCGGACAATACCCGTGGAACAGAAAACAAAACAAAAAAATAAAAAAAAAATAATAATAAAAAAATAATAAAAAATGAGAGAGTCTCATCAGTGAAAACCTTAGCCGGCACTGTGAGACGATTGTGAGGTTGAGAGAAATAAAATGAGAGAGTCTCATCGGTGAAAACCTTAATCGGCACTGTGAGATGATTGTGAGGTTGAGAGAATAAACGAGAGAGTCTTATTGGTGAAAACCTTTCGAGGCACCGTAAGGCGATCGTGAGGACTATCAAAAGAAAAAGACAACAAAAAAGAGTATTGGTTTGGGTCAAAGGCAATTCAGAGTTAGAATAATGATTGGAACGAACTGGGTCAGAGTTTAAATACATGGCATGGTCAACGGAATCAGCCAGCAAATACCCAGATAAGTTCTGTCATCTCTCCAAAATACCCTTACCTTTCTTTCATTTTTTCTGCATTTCATTGTTTACCCTTTTGAGAGCTAACTACCAACTCCTGATAACGGAAGTTGAAATAACACTGGATCAGAAAGAATGGAAGATTGGGGAAAGGAATAAAGAAGCTTGGCAAACATGGCCAAAGAAAAGAAAACCAAACAAAAATGGAAAAAATGAGAAAATACAAAAAGAGTCTGCAAGGGACAAGAAGTCGAAAGCCATGCAACATGAAAAAGCAAAAACAAAGGAAGCAATAAGAAGTGGGGACGGCAGATGCCAGTTGCCAGCAGTTTATATCTAATAAATTTTGTTTCATGCAGGAACAATTGTCACTAATCACTTTAAAGTGAATGTGACCAATGTGGAAAATTAAAATACCAAAAAGAGAAAGCCTGCCGAATAAGTGGAGAAATTCACAGGCAAGGGATAAGTTGGTAAAAAGAAAATGCCAAAAAGAGGAAGGTAATATTTTTGAAATCCACTCCCCAGTCCTCAGGCTGAGGGAATATTTTCTGCATTCGCATTGCATGTTTAATTTCTGTTAGGCGCCCACCTTCAAATTCGGGAATATTTTCTGCATCGCATTGCACGTTTAATTTCTGTTAGGCGCCCACCTTCAAATTCGGGAATATTTTCTGCATCGCATTGCACGTTTAATTTCTGTTAGGCGCCCACCTTCAAATTCGGGAATACTTTCTGCATTTGCATTGCACGTTTCAATTCCGTTAGGCGCCCACCTTCAAATTCGGGAATACTTTCTGCATTTGCATTGCACGTTTAATTTCTGTTAGGCGCCCACCTTCAAATTCGGGAATATTTTCTGCATCGCATTGCACGTTTAATTTCTGTTAGGCGCCCACCTTCAAATTCGGGAATATTTTCTGCATTCGCATTGCACGTTTAATTTCTGTTAGGCGCCCACCTTCAAATTCGGGAATATTTTCTGCATTCGCATTGCACGTTTAATTTCTGTTAGGCGCCCACCTTCAAATTCGGGAATATTTTCTGCATTCGCATTGCACGTTTAATTTCTGTTAGGCGCCCACCTTCAAATACGGGAATATTTTCTGCATCGCATTGCACGTTTAAATTTCGTTAGGCGCCCACCTTCAAATACGGGAATATTTTCTGCATCACATTGCACGTTTAAATTCTGTTAAAAGCCCACACTGGGGCAGAAAAAAAAAGGGGGTAGTTTGTTGTTTTGTTTTAAGCAGGTTCAGCTCGTCAACAAGAGAAAACAAGAAAATCAACAAAAAGAGAGTCATCAAGAAAACAAGAAAATCAACAAAAAAGAGAGTCATCAAGAAAACAAGAAAATCAACAAAAAGGAAGATTCTGCATCACCGGAAAGGGAAGAAGAGCAAAAGCTAGACAAGGAACAATTGTAATTGTAGGATCATAGCTTAGAATAGCTTCTTTATTTTACATTTATCCCCGGTGTAATAAGGAGTATGTCAGCAGGTCTCAACAGTGTCAATGCAACAGTGAGTCTGGTAGTTTTTAAAACTGCCAGACCTTCCCGAACTACACTGACCTGATTCCTGTTTAGCCCAGGATATGTAGGCAACCTCTAAAGCAGGGTGCGGTCAAAAGGTTTTCAAAAATGCTTTCACGGAATATGCCGATGTGCAAAAATCTCTCATTACTGCTCACTTATCTTTGCACTGAAACTCTTCGTGTTCCCGAGCAAAGAAGGGCAGCTGTGAGCACATGATTTTTGCACTAGGCAAATAATTCCAAAATTAAAATAAATATATTTTTTTTTAGTGTAATTACTTGCTTTGTTTGAAATTAGTTATATTTTTGTGTGTTTGAATAAGTAAGAAATTAGAAAAAAATCAAAAATAGTAGTAAGTAATTTGTTAGTTTAGTTAATTAGGAAATTAGTAAAATAGCTTAAGTAGTAGAAATTAGGAAAAAATAGCAGAAAATTACCAAAAAATACTAGGAAATTAGAGTAGGTAGTAAATTAGGATTTATAATTTTTCATAAAAGAAAAGAAAAAAAAAGTATAAAAGAAAATACATAAAAATAATTAAAATATTAGAAAAATACAAAATATATATATAAGTGTAATAAGACTGGGCCAAATACAGTCCAATTGGTTAGCCTAGTCCTTAAGCCCAAAGGCTAAGCCTGATCCGTGAAGGGAGGTGCAATCTCAGCCATCCGTTATGCTCGATCCAATGGCTGAAATAATTAGCGAAGTTATTTGGTTTATTGAGATGTAAGGATCAATCTCAACCGTCCGTAGGAGTTGATCTAACGGAAGAGACCTTTGGTCTCTTTAGTGATGGAACGGTGCCGTTTCGTAACGCCTGGTCTTGACCGTTGATCATCAACAAATCAACGGCCAAGATCACCTGGGATATTTGCCCTATAAAAATGGCTTGTCTGAAGCGGTTGTCTCATTTTGCCAAAATTAAAACCCTAAGAGACAGCCGCCCTCCTCTTCGTCTCCCTGTATCTCTCATCTTCTTCTTCATCATCAGCGGCCATGGCGGCCACCACTCCTACGGTGGTCGCCGGCTTGTCTTCTTACTACCCCCTCTTCTCCTTCTTCTTCTTCACTCAAAACACACCCAAGAACCCAGAAAAAACCCTTGCTCTTCAAAACCCCGGTCACCGGAGTTACACCGGTGACCACCCAAACAATGAACCACTGCCTAAAACTAATGCCAATCTCTTCCTCCTTTCCTGATCTATCCACTCATACCACTGGTCACCCTCGAATCAAACCGGAACGCCTCGAATATCCCGAAGAAGGTCGCCGGAACCCTAACTCCGGCGACCCCAAATCCAACCTCAATCAAGACCTCACCTTTACCACCTCCAAAACACCTCATGCAACCCAGAATCCAAAAAAGGCCTCGTCTTTAGGCCTGAACGAAAAAAAAACAGAGAAGGAAAAAGAAAAAAAATCTGGAAAAGAATAAGAAAAAGAAAACAAGAGTGAATAAAAAGGAGCTTGAAGGTCTGGGAGGGTCTGAGATTAAAGAAAAGAAAAGAAAAGGGAATAGGAAGCTCGGGGGACCGGCCCCGCAAGCTAAGTACCCTCCCCCTGTTTTATATTTCTTTGCTTTTTCCTGTTTGATCTATGTGTTTCTTGTCTTGCATGTTTCTATCTGCCCTTTTCCTCGTGCTTCACATGATTAGTTTTAGGGTTTAATTTGTTCATCTGTGCTCCATGTTTGACTGTTCATCTTCTTTTGTTTCTTATCTTTTATCGTATATATATATATTACATCTGTTAGTTTGTCATAAGAATTAGGGTGTCTTTCGTCAAAATTTTGGCCTCTTTCTCTGATTTAAAGATATGTTCTTAATATCCCTTATTCTTTTTCATCTTTTGTTTCTTTCTCTGTTGGCTTTTGATATCTCTTCTACATTTCTTATTTGTTTTCGCATGTTAATTTTAGGGTTTTGCTTTGCTTTCCTTTGTTTTGTGTCTGTCGTCTTGATATTTTGTTTATCCCCTGTGCTTCTTCATCTTCTGTAGTTCCAGTGTTTTAACTTGTTCATCTTCATGTTTTTCTCTTGATTTGTATGTTTCAATCATGTTCAGTTTCCTTCCTTTTCGTTCTGCTGTGTAATATGAGTCCAGACCTGTTTACTTTCCACAGCATGACCGTTCCTTTCTTCATGATTCTTCACATGCTTAGCTGTCCAGTCATTGTTATTCATATCTTATACTATGTTTGGATTTTGGTTTCTGATTCTCTGATTTGAAGATTTGAACCCGATATCTTTCCTCTTGTTTGTCCTCTGCTAGTATTAGGCTTCTCCATTCTGTTTGCATGTTTTCTCATTCTCTCTTAATCTTCCCTGTTAGTTCTTGACAGTTTGAATGATCCTTCTCTTCTCTTTGTCTCATGCTTAAGGATAGAATTAGCTATGGGTCCCTTATATTAAGTTTGAATTAGTCTTTTCATGTTTAGTTATACTGTTAGGACTAAATATTAGTTTCATATCTGAGTTGGCTCTACTCCAGTTTTCCATGTGTTCACTGTTTTCCTTTTAGAATAATTTTAGAATTAGCCATTAGACTCTCATGTCTACTTAAGGGTTACTACTTCAAATAGCACCCTCACATGCATGCCCATGATCTTTCTTCTGTCACTTTTGCATAATAGATTTAGGGATGTTATTCATTGCTCCTTCATGTCTTTCTGTTCCTCATCTTCACTCTTAACATGCATATATCAAGCTAGGGTAGCACTTAAAAATGAATCCTAATTACCCTACTTAGATTAGTTGAACCATGTTGACTGGTTTCTGGGAATTCAATGTCTATATCCATAAATGCTAAGTGTTGTAGGGTTTTTCAGTATATCATTTAACATGAAATGACTGTTGCTTAGCCTAATTGATGTTAATTGCCATGTGGCTGCATGATTTCAAGTTATGTAAGTTGATTAGTTGAGATTCAACATTATCAAACCCTACTTCTGAATTTTGATTGATTAATGAACAATATTTGACTTCATGTGTTTATATGTGCAATTATATGTTGAAATGGTTAAGTTTGCAATAGTTTTATGTTAGGCATGAATACTGTTAAATGCCTTTCATACTTTAAGGGAATTGGTTATAGCTGTAGTTCTAGGTTCCATAAGTGGTTAGTTTTTAAATAGGTATAAACTGAAAATGAACAAAATAGGCTACAAGTTTAATAATTGGCCTAAGAATGGTCAACCTTGCAAAAGGTTGACCAATTCTGTGAGCCCTAACACACAGCTCACTGTTTAACAGTGGCTGGTTGTGCAAAGGGCTATGTCTGCAAATGCAGACTAGCCCAGGCTCTATATTGAGCCCTGAACAGCAAAGTGGCCAAACCTGTAAAGGTTTTGGGCCTAGCTGTTCAGTATATGGCTTTAATAGCCCAAGCTAAGTCTCAACTTGAGATTGGCTAACTTTTAAATAGGTTAAACATAATAACAAAACAGGCTATGCCTGCAATTAGCTTTAATTAGGAATAAATTGGTCTTAATTGATTGAAATTAGTTTAAAAGTGGCTAAAATTGAAATAGTTCTTAAGAATAAATCTGGCCAGCCCTTAAATACTAATGCCAGGGCTGGCCATTAGTTAAATAGGTGCAAAATTAGTTGAAGTCTGCCCTAGGCAAAGCTAGTAAATCAGCAGTGCCCTTAGGGGCACAATTGGGAATTGAAAAGGTAAATTAGTAACTAGTAAGAACTTAGGAGGGTAATAGGGACATTTATACTCCTGATTTCTGCAATTTTGCAGAGATTTAGGGGTATAATGGTCTCCTAAAAATGGGAAATCTGTAAAAATCTCAAACCCCTAAGGTTATACTAGTAAAAGGCCATAAAAGAGAATCTTTAGAACCTTCCAGCACATGCTGGAAGGGTTTTAGTAACTGAAAATGGGACTAAAGTGTAGAATAGGTAATTTTAGGAGGGGGAAGTGGGATTAATCCCATTACTTCCTCCCCAAGTATTCAGCCCTAAAAGGTTAGCTATAAATATCTCAAAAGAGGGGCTGAAAAAGGGGGATTCCACTGATATAACAATCTGAGAAAATATTTTTGGGGTTCCATTGGAGAGTAATCTGAAAACTTAAGCTGAAATTCATACAAAAGCATTGAGAGATAAAAGAGCAATAGAACAGTAGGAACTTCTCAGTAGAATTCACTGGTTTTCATTGGTTTTCTGCCGTGTTCTTCTGCTCAAAATTGGATTGGGTTTCTTCTGTTACGTTGTTGATTCGCACCTGTTGTTGCTGTGTTGTTGGGCTCGTTGATATTCAAATCCTCTATTGTTGCATTGTCTTGTTTGATCCTTGCTGTACTTACTCGCTTCTGTCTCCCTTAGACTCATTGGTTCTTTCTATTTGATCCAGGTACACTTCTCTATTTCTGATGAAGATGTAGATGCTGAAATGCTGTAATGAATGAAGTGCCTGTTTAATCCATTTGTCATTTTGTATTCTTTAATTAATAGTTTAATTATAGTATTATGTAGTAGTTGAATAACAGAAAAACGATACTAATGCTGTAATAATGTAGTACTAGCAGTAGTATAAGTAGTAATATAGTGTAGGCAGCTTGTCACTTAGTTTAATTAGGAAAACTTAAAACATAAGTTAATCCATAATACTTGCAAAAACTGATAAGCACTAAGTTCACAAACACCTGACCGTATAGTTAATTACATTATCACTGATTTGCATTTAGGTAATAATAAGTGAAAAGCGTTAGGTCAAGCAGTGATTCGTTCATGTTTTGGGTAATAATCTGATAATAAAACGAGTTATAAGGGAATCAACAGTATAATTATGCACAAGCCTTAGAGTCATTCATCTGTAGATGTTTAAAGTCGAATCATGGAACAATCGGACTGTATAATCGTTGTTAATATAGTTAGTCTAAATTCGAAAATCAGGAATAAAATCTGTAGCAGGCTAAGAAAAGGGGTAACTGGATATTGAAGCTGTTTAATTCAAATCAAGTTTATAGTGTTAAAATGTTTAGCTAGAAATGCAACGATGAGTATAATCAGTCCAGATTCACAGTTAATTGGGTTAGTTTTCCTGTAAATCACCTTCTCAGATTCAGTATTGACTTCAAACATTAATATAATAAGAAGTAGCCTATTAGTCCAGATATATGAAAACCAGTAATTGATTTGTAATTGATATGTGATGAATTGATGTATTGATCTTTTACTGAATAAATAAAATGCTTTGTTTCAAATGAGTGTCTCTGTTCTTTTACTTCACTGTAATTGTTATTTATATTAAGCTTAATGTATATTATAGGCCCAAATCGTTATATCAAGTTAATAAGGCCAGCAAGCTTAAGCCCAAAACAACCTGGAGACTGCCTGGGCCTTAAAGGCCTGGACCCATGTTGATCCATGCTAAGCGAAACGAAAAGAAGACCAGGCCCAATAAGTAATAAGAATTCGACGGGCCTGGATTACTATAGAATTAGTATTACGATTAAGGCAAAAACAAATATAGAAAACTTAGCCAAATATTAGTACCCTTTAATAAATAATTTGGGACGAGCCTCGCCCGAATAACACCGGGGCCCCATTTAGTAATAATATAAACACGAATAGACCCGGGAAAGCTAATAGCTAATTCCATAGCTTCTCCCAAAAGATTTAAAAGCCGATAGACGTTACTTTAGGGCACGATTTTAATTTACCTTCCTATGAACGAGTGTGCACTTGGTGCGACTCAAATCCAAATCTCGGCAAAGCCGAAATACTCCAAAAGTCATAGGCGTACTGGTTGCGGTATGACTCGAGGCGTGTTTCCGCGATGTCGCAAAATTCCTAAAAATAATATTTAACGCGAAAAGCACATTATGTTGTTAAAATCTATAACTGAGTCAAATAAAAGTCAAAAATTGCAGTTGAGCGACCGTGCTAAAACCACGGAATCCGGGAGTGCCTAACACCTTCTCCGGGTTAACGGAATTCCTTATCCAGGTTTCTAGTTTCGCAGACTATATTACAGAGTCATAAATTTCCTCGGTTCGGGATTAAACCGGTGACTTGGGACACCATTATCATTCCCAAGTGGCGACTCTGATTAATCTCTAATGAAATCCCGAACCGATTGTCCTTAAATTGGAAAAACTCCTTCCCTTGCGTTACTTTATCCGTCTCGGGTAATTGAGCGTCGGGGTATACCCTACAAGTGTATTTATACACCTTACGCATGTGCGGGGTAGTAAAAAGGGAGGTGTGACAGCTCTGGCGACTCTGCTGGGGACCCAACCCTGA